>WAAD01000566.1:0-78010 GCA_013389945.1 Fregata magnificens | reverse complement strand
CCCCAGTGCTAGAATACTAAAAATTACAAAGAAATGAAAAATACTTGGGCATGCCTGAGCACTTTTTATCTTTTTGAAGTGCTGGATGTGGCTGTTGTTTCCCCTTAGCCGGGGCAAGGGCTGGTTCAGAGCATCCCTGGTACCACTTGGCTCAGGGCACCAGTAATTCCGGATGCAGAGGAAGAGCCATCCCTTTTGTTGTCTGCTGGAAAACGAGGCCCCTCTTCTGCTGATTTCACATCCCTCAAAGCTGGGCAAGTAGGAGAGGATGGCTCCCTGGCATAACAGGTGGGCTGCTCGCTTTGAAGACACCGTCCTAAGGAAGAAACTGCAGTAGGCGAAAGTAGAGGTTTTAATGTGTTATTTTAGTATCTTAATATTGGCATCTGAATATTGTATTTTAGATGACATTACGAAGAAAAAAAAAACAGCAGAGGAAAGACTCAGAAAAGTAACTTTGCTCTTATTAAAAATTGGTGGGACCTGTGTACCTAATTCACATTAACTTGGGACTTTTTTTTTTCTCGGTAAGTAATAAAACTTGGCAAATCACTTATTATTGCTGTTTCTTGAAATAAGGTTTCATCAGCAGGGAATATGTAGAAAAACTCTTCTATGGTATGACGCGAATCCTTGTGGATCTGCACCTGAGGTACGTGTGTCACCCTGCGCTGTGCTCAGCCCTCTCTGGTCCTGCTGTCCTGGCTGCCTGGACTCACGTTTTGAAGTCACCTTGGATGGAAGGGAATCAGAAATTTTGAGGGTTTGCATGCAGGCTACTGACTTGGTGTAAAATAGACTGTTCTTCTACCTGGTCAGAGCAATGTGTTTTGATCTGATCCTGCCACTATTTCATCCCTGTCTGCAAGCTTATGGACGTGGAAAGTCCTGTCCGTGGCTTTGTGGGGCTGCTGCTTTTCAGAGCGATGCTTTTGGGAGGAGGAGGTAGCATGGCTGCCACTCTGCATTTTTATGGACTACTTTATTTTGCAGCAGAATGTGTGAGAGTNTTTTTTTTTTTTTTTTTTTTTTTTTTTTTTTTGATAGGTAAAGAAAATGGAAGAGTAAAGCTTCAGGAGGTGTAAACACTTCAGTAGCTGAACCTAAAATACCTACTGCGGTATAAAACAACTCAAAATCTGTCAGCATTGATATAGCTTGTATGACCCACTGGCGTCGCTGAGTACCGTATGAATGCCCGGGGCCAGTGTCCTGTATTTGGTGTGATACTGTGGGGTTTTGGGGCTGAGGGAGGAACAGAGAGACGCTCTGTACTAACAGCACTTCGGACCACAGATGTGTTATATCTTCTCTTGAATCTCGGCGATGCTGAATTCAGAACTATGGTTTCCATTTTGTCCCACATTATTAATGAAGTTGTACTAATGGCTAGCTTACAGTTGAGAATTAGATCAGTCAAGAGAAAAGAAAGGGGGGGAAAAAAGTGGGTTTTCTGCAGTGACATTTCGCTTGAAGACAAAATATGGTGATTGACATTAAAGGTGCACTATTGGTACAACGCTGACGATTGTACCTGCACCTGGACGCTTTCACCCATAACCGAGATGGTAAAGAATGCACTGTTGATCTTGGTTTTTCAGAAGTTCAAGTTTTTATAGAATAAATCAGACCTTTTGGTAGTTTCTTGGTTCAATTCACAGCTGGTATGTCATTAAGAAAAAAGATTAACTTTTTAATACGTATAAGCTACTGTTATTTATTTTTACACCTACACGCTAGGAAACAAAAAGCTAGAGAATGATATGAAAATCACACATGCAGTATTCTTTATTGCTGATCATCATCTTTATCACTTAAAATAGATCACTTGCATGCCCTCCCCTCTGGAGTGGCTGTGCCCTGCTGCCAGCAAGGACCTGGTCCAGCTCCCGTTGAACACAGCAGAGATGCTATTTGGCGTCGTGGGTTTGGCACCGACTCTGTGCAGGTCCTTCGCCTGGGAACTGGACACCGGAGCGTCATGTCTTCCCATTCAAACCTTCTGGTAGTGCTCGACTGCTTAAATTTAATTTCAAGACAAGCTTTAAGAACCTGTCATTAACACATACCACTGACACATCATTTTACTTCCATCCAATTTTAATCGCAGCTGAGGTAGCAAAGAGTAGTACTATTAGGAAGAGTGGGTGAAACGTGAGTGTAGGAACCTCCGGTTCCAGTGCACACTGCAAATGAATCACTGGTGAGGGAGGGAGAGCCCAGAAAGGGGATGCTCTCCCCAGCTGCCTCCTGGGCTTGGTCTTCTTCCCTGCCCCTGGGGCAGCAGCCTCGGGGCTTCATCCCCATTATTGATTTTATTTTATTTTTTAGACTTTCAAATTGCATGCGTCGCAGCCACCTGAGACCGGCGAGTAGTGTGTTAAAGCTATTGCTGTCACCTTTGTGACAACCAAGAGAAATCATTCCTGGGTAGGGGGCCAAGGGAAAAAGGTTGGGGGGAGGCCACTGGAAAGGTGAGATTTAAAAATTCAGGTGCTGAGTTAAGCGAATGAAGAAGAGGATGAAGAGGAGGTTACCAGGTAAACAAAGCAGGCAGAAAAAATAATTGCAGTTTGGGGCAAAAGAGGTTAAGTACAGGAAGAGGTGGATGGGTTGCAGGAAGGATGCACGGGAAGAAACGTGTGGCTGTAGGGCTGCCGGGACATCGCTGCCCAGAAATGCAGCAGGGTGGTCCACAAAGCCAGCAGCTCGGAGGGAGGCTGTCCTTGGGTGAGGGAGGCCTGAAGTGCAGGGAGAAGTCTGGATGCAGAGGCTGGGTGGCCAGTGCTCCTGGGAGGAGAGCAGGCTGCTTGAGAAGATGGGTGAGATGGAGGAAGCCAACGTGCAAGCTGGCAGGAAATACACAGAGAATTTGAGTGTTTGCCCCCAGGACCCAATAAATACATGTGCTGTAGCCTTTTTGCTGCAGCTGGGCAATTCTCAGCCCGGCAGGGGCAGTGCCACCCATGACCTGTGCCACCCGTGACCTGTGCCACCCCGAGAGATGCCCAGCCCTGTCTCACCTGAGCCTTTTAGGGGCAGAAATCTACCTACATAGCTGCCTGCTCTAATTTTATACCTCTTGGTCATTGAAAATAGCATAGTTGTATTAAGACAATGCTCATCTTGGGTTAATTAGTTTCTTTGCAGGGCTAATTAGCTCAAGCTGAGTGCTGTGCTAACACACCTGTATTGCTTCTACAACGGAGGCGGTTTGTCTGGGAGGCGGTCAGCTGTAATTTCTTTTATACTCCAGATTCAATCGAAGCTCATGTCTGGGTTCATTCTGAGCCTGGGAATAAAATTCAGGACACTTCTTATTTTATGTCAATTGGTTCTTATCTTCTTAATCTGAAACTTCAATGTTTGCCCGGCAGAGGCAGTTAGCTGTTATGAAAGGACTTGTGCTTCTGTGGGAGATGATGGCAATTTTACTTTCAATTTTGGTGGAAGTAGAAGAAAGCTGTGTGACATTAATCTCATATCAAGACATAATCTAGGCACACCTAGGTGCTGAATGGATGTTTTGTGCAAAAATTGATAAACAGTTGATCGACAGAAATAGCCGAATCTTACTTCTGCTGCTCTGACCCGCAGCGGGGGCTCTGTAATTTACTTCTTACCATCCTTCCTCCTGAAATACCTCCCCTGTAAGATGGTGATAAAGTGAATGTCTAAGTGGTGTAATTTGTTAATTTTTTTTTTACTGTGATTTGGAAATTCAAATGCAAATGCCGGGAATAGCGGATATAAAATACATTGAGGGTAAACGTGACTGTACATTGAAAATGCACCAGGATCCCCGTGGACCTACACGGGATCTGGCTGGGGGTCAGGGAGCCCCACTCTGGCGAATTCCCCCTGTGCAGTTTTCCAAGCCATGGTATTTCATTGATCATTTCTTCTTTTGACAAAGCATGTAGATTGGTGTCACTTTTCCAGAATAAAAAAATAACTCTTATGCAATTACGTTTAAAAAAGATCAGTTTAACTATTTCATAACAAAATTACTTACATGTGAACTTTTGAAGGGATACCGTCCACTTTAAGAGCAAAGCATACTTTATTAATATTTCCTGTAATACACAGGGCAAAGACGGACTTTGGTTCCTCAGCTGGTATCATGTTCAAAATAGAAGTAAATATGGAAATATTTCCATTTCACAAAACTAAAACCATTTGATCCATAATAATATAGCACTGCTCTGAAAAATTTAAATAATAATAAATATTGCATGCCGAACAACATTTTTGAAGGTGCTGCCGGTATTCTCATAGCAGTTAATAAAGTAGTCACAAATGATTCTGCCCACTTTTGTCCCAAAGAGGATCATATTTAATGCTCCATTTAATTTGCTCAAATGTCAGGGAACATCAAAAGGGGAAATTTATTGTATTAGTCACTGAAAGAGATATAGTAGGAGCATCATGCTATCTAAAGATGATTAATAAAAATAGCTATTGATTCTGCAAAGTCAATAAATCCAGCTGTTCAAATGATAGTATTAGTCAGTGGAAGGGACTAGTTCAGTTTGTTTGGGTCTCTGCAGATACATCTGCAGCCTTTGCCGCTCTCCCAACGAGGGAAGGACGAGGAGGAGCTGCACTGGGTCGTCCCCTCCCTGGGATCAGAGGTGGATCTGCATCAACCGCTGATGGGAATCTTTGAACCACAGCAGAAACACAGAGTCTCACTTGTTTTGTTCAAAGATGAGTGCAAAAATCCTGCTCTGTTGCACTCGCTAACCTGCTGATGAGGTTTCAGGTGAGACAGGCTGGATAAATACACCACTGAAGCGTGTTCAAGCCATTGAAAAGGGAGATACAAGTAAACAGATGTAAGAAAAAAGCCCAGATAACCAGATTTTACAACTGGTACTTTTTTATTTTGTCACAGTGCTTGTCACTCCTTGGTTTTCATCAATGTATAGACCTGTTGGCACTAATCTAACAGACGTCCCGTGTGGTGGCTGCAGGTTTCTCCCAGCCCTTCTCCTCTGACTGCGCTCAGAGGGGGCTGCACAGCCTGCCGGCCAGCCCCACCTCACCCCTGACCAGGGTTCAAGGTTTCACGTGGCTTGCAGTGTCTTTAACAACGGATTTTTTAAATTTTTTTCTTTTTTTCTCTGCTGTTTTATGGATAGAAATGCTCCTTAGCCTCTCGCTCTGCCTGCCCTCATCACTATAATTCTCATTTCTGGAGTAGTCCTTGCTGCTATTTAGAGAGACAAGAATCTCATCGCCTCCCTCCTCCACATAACAGGGCTTTGGGAAAACCATTTCAGTGATGAGGTTTTTGTGAATTGCAGCTTTTCTCTCTCTGAATAACTTTTACAGGAACAAATTCCAAGAAAAACACCCTGGCCGTGTGTGCACAGTAATTCTCACAAACGGCCAAGTCAGGCTCACTGCATTCATCTCCCAGTGGTGTAAGCCTTGAACTCTGTCTAACACTGTTTAAGAAACCTAAAATAAGTCAGTATTTGGCATCAGAAAGTGGAAACCACTGGCTGATTTCAACACTTCCTTTTCTGTTTATTTTCTCAGCAAGGCCAGATGTCATCATGCTAATTTTTCTTAGGTTGATGATGGGGAAAAAATTAAGGAAGCTAACTTTAGTTTAAAAATATTTCTTCGGCTATATCATTTCTACGTTTCCTTTCTAAACTCTCAAGCAGCTAAGTTTCATTTGCAAAAATGTTCCTTACAAATTTGCAGATAGTGCAGGGATTGCCACTGACAGATAACGATGAGCACAGAGTTACCTCGATCTTTTGGCGGGGGGGAAGCCTCTGTGATTTAAATACCAAAATCACTTACTAACGAAATGCAGAATAAATTGTAGGATGGGGTAGATTCTACCATGATGCTGTGATCACAGTTTTAGTTAACAATAGGTAAGCATAAGCCATTGGTACCTCTTAAAAAGAGATGGGCTGAACTATCTGTCACCTGAAGTATTTAACCAGAGGTGAGACGTGCTCCTTAAAAAGTGCTTAGGCCACCAGTCACTGTGCTCCGTGCAAGAACGGAGGAGATGCGTTGCGTAGCCTGTATGATACCGGGGGAAGGCGAAACAATCGCTGTGTGCCTGTTGGATTTCTGATGGGAACTTTCCTCGTGTCCTTACAGGAATCACCCAGCACCAAAATTCTTGATGGCTGTTACTGAGCCCTCGCTGTGGTCTGTAGGAAGCAGGAGCCTACATGTGTTTGGAAGTCACAAACTGCTACAAACCTTCTCGCTTGCTCCTCTGGTTAGCCAGGGTTGCACTGCTTCTCTCTACTTAACATGACCCAAAACTTTCCAGCTTGGGTTGAATTTGTCCGTTGATATCTCTTCAGATTTTTAAGGTTTTCCTCTTCCTTTTTGAGAATATAAATTATTATGAGAAACAAACTTTAAAATACTCGGAGAGCCTCCAGGTCACAAGCTCACATTCTTGCCAAGCACCTGAGAGCTCAGCCAAGCATGCAGTGTGCGTTTGCAGGGGGTTCTTGGTGGCTGTGTCCTGCCTGCCAGGGCAGTCAGCAAACTCGGAGTCTCACCTAGGAACAAGGTCTAGACAAGGCTGGATCTGCCCCTTAAACCAGCCCAGTGTGACTGGAAAATATACCCCCAGCCCATCGAGTTGGACCCGGTGTGACGTGAAGTCTTCTATTGCTAAACCAGTTTTGTACCTTTATCTTGGGCGTTCATCTGCACGGTGAAACCTTGTCAAATGTCTTTTTTAAAATTTAAGTATACTACATCTACTGAATTTCCCTTATCTACCGTGGCAGTAGTATCTTCAAAGAACGCCGGGGATTAGTTAAGCACAATCCAGCATGCTGAGAGCCGTGCTGCTGTCCTTAATCACACCCTCCTCCTCCTCGCCCTGCCTCCCTCGGGAGGGTTTCCCATAGTTTCCCTTCCACGGATATGAAACTCCCTGGTCTACAGTTGCCAGTTTGTCTTTTTAAAATAACTGAGCTGTGTTTGACAGGTTCAGAGCCTCTGTAATCTCACCCAAAAGTTTATGAGCTCTTTAAAATGTCCATTAAAGATTCACAAGTTGCCCTGCTCATTATTTGACATTATAATTTAAGCACATCCATTCTCCTATCATTTTAGGTGGGGGTTTTTTTTTTAGCTTTTCTTCTTTGTGGAAGCGTGCTTATAAAAACTCGTAGTGGTAGCTGGTTTCTTGCCGGTGGCGTACCAAAGCGGGCAGAGGGGCAGGGAGGGGATGCGTGGCTGTGTAATGCTGTAATGGGAAGGCTATGGTCCTCGATGACACCAACGAGCTCTGGATGGCCAGGAGGAATGAAGGACCCATGCTAGGTGAGCCCAAAGTGCTCCTCACCCCAGCCAGTCTGGCTTCTCCCTTTTAAAGCAGCCCCTGAACCTCCGCTGGAGCCCCCGATGTCCCTGCAGCTCGGCCGCGCACCAAGCTCCACTGTTGGGAAGAGGACCGAGCTGAAGGAGCTCGTTGTGTTGCCGGGGGGAGGAGGAGAGTGGAAGGAGAGGGTGCAGGGCAGGGGGTCCTCCCCACGAAGGGAAGGATGGTGGCAGGGCGGAAATGTTGGTCCATTATGCCAGAGAGCAGATAATGTCTCCTGCATGGGTATTAGTCTCGGTGGGTGCTGAACCGTGGCAGCTTCTGAAGCAGGCACCCAAGGAGACCTAATCTGGTGGTGAATGGAGACATTAGTGAACATGCTTCTTTGTAAAAGTGTTCTTATCTCAGACCTTGCATATGTACCGTGGGCTTCTGCAGTGCCCATGATAAGTAGTACTCCTTGTTTCATTGAATGGCGGAGTAAATAGTCACATAAAACCCATATAATTTGCTGGCTTGTAAGTTAAAGCCCCAGGCAGTCTTATCACTTCTTTTGTCATGTCCCTTATACTTCTAGGGCAATTCCATGTCAAATTGCTCTATATTTTGCACCCTGACCCAGCAAAAGTGGAAGCCTGCAAAAAACTTACTCTTCATCTTTTTTTTTTTTCTTTTACATCTTGTACCTTATGAGCTGAACTATTTTTCCCTTCCAGAGAGCTAAGTGTATCTCTGTAGCTGTACTGAGAGCACATCATTTCACCAGGGCTCGTCTGTGTTATCAAAGTACAAAAGAAAAACATCAGTGTTTGACTAACTTTAAAAGTGAAGATATTAATTATTGAGCAGTGGAGATCTTACCTTAATACTGATGTTCAGGCAGATACCATATTTATCTTAAAGTACCCCAGAGCAAAGAATCCGAGAGGAAGACGGTTACCTTTGCAACCATATTTATCATGTAAATAGCTCAGAAAAGGATACTGCTAGTTACATCTTTAAAATACAAAAATGCATGCGTTCCACTATTTTGTAAATGCCAGAGAGGTGCAGCATCCGTTAGAGTTAACGGTGCGGCACTTTTGTGTTCAGTAGCATGAATCATTAATCATGAGGCAGGCCATATTCTTGTACTGCTTCTGCTTTCATTACTTGGCCTAATTAAACAGTTCTCTGAACTGGAATCTCAGATTCCTCTGTTACAGATTATCATTAATTATGGTGAAAGTGCTCAGAGATGTTGGACTCAATTATATTCTGCTCAACTCTGGCACTGTGTGATTCATTGCACAGCCTGCTTTGCAGATGTACTCTTTTCTTATCTTGCACTCCCACTTTTGTAAATTGGGCTCTGCCAGCCAACAAACTAAGAGTTATGTGCCGCGTTTTCATTAAAAACATGTTGGAGAAGCACACACCAATTAAGGATTCTGTATTTTATGCCGAACGAGGAGCCAAGCACCGGGTTTGGGAGGAAGAGCTGAGCAAAGCAGCCGCTCCGCTCCACTCCGCGGCTGAATTTGTGCACGCTGCTGTGGGCTACCTCGTCTCAGGTTTGGGTCCGGGCTGTTCCTCTCCTCCACCTTTCCATGGTGCACCTTCTCCCAGGAGGGCTGCCAGCGGGAACAGGCGCTGCGCTGGTGTCAAACGCAGCGTACGGCACCGCAGCCAGGGGATGTTTGCCAACATTGAACCTCTTCCTCCACAGCATTAGCGATTTAAATGCTGTTAATAGTCCGAGCAGCCAGAATTTTTTCTTGTGATTAATGTGAAAAGTAGCAATAGCATATACCAGTAGTGTAACACTGTTAATACATAACTAGCCTTAACATCTCTTACTTCTATCAGACACAGTTTAATAAATTAACATATGAAGTAAACGCATGGTTTTGCAGGTTGGCATATTAAAATGTTTTATATTCTAAACTGAGCCAAAATGTAAAATGACAAGCATCAAGAATTAAAAAAAAAAAAAATAGGATCTGAAATGCATTTATGCTGCAAGAAAAAGAGAGTTGTTTTTTTTTCCTTTTATACTTTTGTCAGATTCAGACTTTTAAAAATCAGTGGGTATACCTGCTAGCTGTACTTCATGAATATCTGTAAGGTGACATTGTGGTCAATTAAGTCCCCTTGCATTGGGTAAAAATATATTATGGTAAAAGTGATGTGATCTGACTCGCGGATGAGAAATGTAAACAGCCGTATGTCATTCCTCACGGAAAGCACCCACTGAGGAGTGCTGATGGGGCGAGATGCCCGGCATTGCTCACAACGCCGGCTCGGATATCAAAAATAATGTTGCGACACCCCCAGTGATCAAGTCTGCAAACACGTTTGAGAGCAGCAGAGACGAGCC
Organism: Fregata magnificens; assembly: GCA_013389945.1. Taxonomy (NCBI): domain Eukaryota; kingdom Metazoa; phylum Chordata; class Aves; order Suliformes; family Fregatidae; genus Fregata; species Fregata magnificens. The sequence continues at coordinate 68,330 of WAAD01000566.1, read as the reverse complement.
ATCCCTCCCGCTTTCCTGCCGTGAATCCTGAGCTAACAACGAAGTGATCTGCTTTAGAGCTCAGCTGTTCATAAAGTAAAATAGATTGCCAACAAAATTGCTTATACTGCTTATACATTGTCAACATATAAGTATTTACAGATTGCAGGTTAACACAGCTTACATGAGAGAGCCTAGGCTAGAAAAATTTTAAAATTCAGCGTGTGGAGAATTTATATTCATCATCATCTTTACGCCGAGCACGAGATGTGTTTTTACTGATATATGATTAGCTAATTCACCTGCGATAAGTGGATTTGTTTCTCCGTGTCAAAATATACACTGGATTTTATCTACAGGTAGATTGAAGCAGAGAGTTCTTGATTAAGTTATCAGGAGAGCAGCACAGTTTGTACTTGGTGTTTGATTGCAATGACAAAAGCCTTCCAATACACAAATAACTGGCGGTGGAACCAAAAGGGACCTGGGGTTCCCACTGTTTCGCCCCAGAAACATGGGCTCAAAACCCTGCCGCGGGGGAAAATGAGTTTGGCTGTCTCATCCTCATCCTTGTTTGCTCAGACCACAAAATGGCATCACCACCCGGCTGGGCTAGCAGCGATGGGGAGGAGGAGAGGCCACCCGCCGCAGAGCTCCCAGGTCCCCTTTCCTCCCTCCACCTGCGCCGATCGCATAGGGTTCAAGTGCAGTATTATTTGGGTGCTCTCCTACGGCTGGACGTCCAGGGGCACGGGGGGTGTGGTGGTGTATGGTTGTATTTACAGACCCTGGCAGAAGGTCCCCCTTTGTCCCTGCGCAGAAGGAGTGGTTGAATTGCAGCAAAGCCCCAAAAGTTTGACGTGGGAGCTTTTGGGCATCGCTGAGCGCAGACTCTCATTTTCTACAGGAGTTGTGGGTTTTAATATATATGAAAATCAGTACTCTTGTATCTTTGCATATGTGCCTTTTGTAATATAATTTTGCCAGATGGTGAGCTAGATAAATCTAGCTCCTCGCTATAGAAAACCTTGGCTTGACTTGCGCTCTCTGAAAACTTGCTTTAAACTGCTTTTGCATTTTATTTTTTAAATATAGACGTATTTTTTTTTCCTGGTCTGCTTTTGTTTTTATTTTCAATGTATCTGCCAAGTATTTCCACCCCTGATTTCCACATACAAATTGCAACTGAGCTCTGATTTCTTTTTTTTTTTTTCAGCCCTATTCAGTGCATAATGCCAGTGACTTTGCTATTCTGCATGTCTCCTTATTAAAAATAAATATGCTACCCTGTCCCTGTTTGCACCGTCTACCATTTTGACAACAATCCTGACAAATTCTTACTATTTAAGGGTGGTGAAAAAACTCAACCAGGAAGCAGTTTCCTCTCCTGCCAGCTCCAGACAGACTGCTCATTGAAAATGTAATACACTGCTGCCATGTCACAGGTCAGCTGGCAAATGGCAATCTGAATTTTAAAAGGAATATGAATAAAATTCTGTTTTATTTTGAAAATGAACTTTGTGCCCTCCATCATGAATCCAATATATGTCTTAATCTTCTATGCTCTTGAAGCCTGCGGCTCCTGGCTGAGTCCTTTGACTCCTGAACCTAATAAGGAAATAGGTTGTTTTCTCATCCTCGCCTCATTTTTAGAGGGGCTGAAACAAACAGTCCCTATTTCAAATGTAATTGGCAAAGCATAAAAACATGTGTGTTATATAATTTTTAGGTTTATGACGGAGCTCAGCGCTGGGATGTTTTATTTTAAAATTTGATTAAGATGTTATACCTTTGGAAATACACTGTCAGGATTCCAAATCGGAATTTACCAATGGCAGCGTTTCATGTTTACCTAGCGGCCGCCCACGTGAAGCTGATAAGGGATGAAAGGGCCGGCAGCCCCTTCAGCTGGGACGCTCTTCGTTTAACCTGGGCTTTATTTACAGCCTGATACCGAGAGCTTTGTATTTGCAGCAAATCTTGGTCTTTAACAATTGTGGAGCGAGGGATGCTATTGCTGTTGGCTTAATGACATCTGATGGGCTTTTTAATGGTTTTTGTCTAAGATGCCAGCTATATGGCTCTGCACTCGTAGGGTGTGTATATACATTTACGTTTAGGGCGGTTTCCCTTGCTGAGCACAGTCTCCCCCGTTCCCAGGTGGCGTGGCACCGCCCGGCTGTTGCTGCTCCCTGCTTGGGGACACCGAGCATCCCTCGCCTCCCCGCGTACAGATGTGCGCAGCCACTGAATAGGCGCAATCAGGCGTCCGGGTGCTCTCCTCGTACCTCGGCTCCTAATCACATCTGTGTGGCATCACAGTCCCGCTGATCAGCTCTGAGAAATTAATGCTGGCATTTGCCTGTGTTTGTTAGAAAAATACCAGGGTGGCTTTTCTCCGAAAGCCGCCGTGTTGATTTGCTGTGCTAGCCGGTGGTACGGGGTCCGACCTGAAAGCAGAATGGGGACCTCTGCGAAATAGGGGCGTTTTCTCTCTTATTAAACTGGGATACGTGTTTGAAAGTTCACACTGAATTTTGGGAATTTCTCCTCAAACACAGGAGAAGAAAAATCCCCCGGCCTGAGAGGAGGTATCTATCTATCTGTCGATCTATCTGTGTGTCTCTATATGTGTTTATATATATGTATATATACCTACGCATGTATGTAACCAATCGACTCTTTCTAGCACACCCAAGAAGTCAAACACGCAACGTTTTCTGATTTTTCCCTCTCGCAAGCATTGATCATACAGCAAGTAGCCAAACGCGGAGGCTCGTTGGTGGAGCACGAGTGTTTTGGTGGCAGGGTCCCAGCTCAGCAGGGCACTTGAGCAAGTGTCTAGTGTGAAGGAGGAGACCGATCCCCCTGGGAGTACTCGCGCGCGTGAAGTGAAGCATTTACTCGAGTGCTTTGTTGATCAGAGCCTAAATGAGTTTTCCGCAGCAAAGCCTGGGGTAGATGCCTGCCTGGCACGAGCTTTCTGTGCAGCCCCCTCCAGCATGGTGGCGGTGTGAGGCAGCTGAGCCCCAGCAAACCAGCATCCTCTTGTTCCAAAACCCTCACCAGCAGCCTCTCAACTTCGCATCCCAAGCCTTTCCTCTGCCCTTTCAGACTTTGCTGTCAGGTTGCTTCCTACGCAACGTGCTTCCCCTCTGAAGGAAGGTTCTCTGGGGCTGCGGAGAGGGGACGCAGTGACCTGGTGAGTGCAAACGCCCACGGTCGCTGCCCCGTGCCCAGGTCACACCATTGCCGCTGCCCGAGCGTGCTGCTCCCCGCTAGGTCCCTCCTTACCCACTCTCTGTAGATAGTGAGGCTTTGAGGTACCTTACCTTGGTCCAGGTGCTTGGAGGTAATTTTTTTTCATCATTAACTAGAAAATTTAAAGGAGGCTTTAGCTTATCTGTATTTTCTGGAACCTGATACGTAACAAGGTCGGGGTTTCTCGCAAGCCCGGTATCCGGCGGGTTTGCCTGAGAGCAAAGCAGAGCCATTGCTGCAGGAAAGGCTGAGCTGGTTGCCCACCGCGGTGGGACGTGGGGACGTGGGAGCGGGACAGCCCCGCCAGCGCAGGGCCCATCTGCGGGAGGGGGAAGAGCAGCAAGTGGCAAGAGGAACAACCAAAATGAAGTGCATGTCGGGGGAGAGAGCTGGGGGGTACCCGGTAGGACTGGGTTTATCTTTTCTCACCATTGTGTTTCTAGCAAAAGAAACAATTAACATTTTGTTTCATCTGTGATGCTGCTGAGGGGCCAGGAAAATGCCTGGATGGAAGAGGAGCAGCTCAGAATCACGACGGAGTTGTTGAGCCATGCCGGCTTAAGTGATCTGGGCACTGGGAAGCACTGCCTGTGAAATGGGTGGTTTGCTTCTCAGAAATGGATGCGGGATGCTGGGGGGAGTGGGATGCATATTTCTTTCTGCTTTTCTTCCACATATTTTGAGATTCTACTGTGACCTTTGGGTTCATGTGATCCCAGCGTGGCTCTTAGAGAACCATCTCCTCATCTTTGCAAGTAGCACATTCCACCCGCTGTTGAAATACAGCTAAAATGTACTTAAATGTGCATGCAGAGCCCATTCTCATAGCTTTTAAGAGATTCTTTATAAAAACTTCACCAGGATTTTTAATTGAGAACAAAACCTGAAGTGATAAGAGGGGTTCTTGCCCATATAGAATAAACTGAAAGACCTGAGCAATTTTCACCTGCTGATCTTTGAGGGCTCTCTATCAGGCTTGGCAGAGAGGAGGTAGGAAGGGGTATATAGCAGATTATTGTATCTGGTCTGTCAAGAAAATACACCTGTGGCAGGTGAAAAGTCCCCTGTCAGCCTTTCCCTCATCCCAATGTGCAGGAGCATGTTAAAAAAACCCCAAAACAACAATGAACAACAACAAAAAAACCCACCACAAAACCACCCAAAAACCTCGTCCTAGGAGCCTCGGGGGACGTATGTGGTGTTTGAGTTAGGGATGGGGATGGAAATGTGGGGTAAACCACAATAAACAGTGCTATAGAGACTGTTGTGGTATCAAAGCCTGTAATATCAACCCCCAGAGATCCCAATGGATCCCATTTTGGTGAAAGATACTTAATTTACAAAAGTGTATGTGGACACTGGAACGTACCAGAAGATTGGGAGACACAAACTCTTTGGGAAGAACAGGGAATGAAGACTCTTGGCACACAGGGATCATTGCAAATGTATGGACTTAGCTTTTAAAAGCAGCTGTAACGCTAAATACCGTATTGCTGAAAGGCTCCAGAAATATTAACAATTGTTTTCTAAAATGATCACACTTCCAGGACGTCTGGGTGCTTAGCATGCCTAATTTCAACAGGTAGCAGGTAGTCTCCCTTTGGGGAAGGGGGAGGATATTTTATTCTAGTCAGAACCGTTTTGTTGCCCAATGAAGGTGTGACCACTGCAGTGTTAATCAGATAAATCTTTGTACTTGAAGTGGGCACATAATGATTTAATTTTTTTTTTTTCAGAGATAAAATATGTTTTGCTTATCAGAATTGCAATAGTGAGAACGTTTGAGAAACTGCCTTTGCATTACTCAGCACAAGTACGGTGTGAGCACCATCTCAGGACTGTGCCACGAGTCCTTGCGGTCTGCAGTGAAAGGAAGCCACTGCTTAGATGATGCACTGAGCACCATGGAGGAATAATAATAATAATAACAAAAAAATAGAGATTTTTGGATAGCATGTATTTTCAAATTGAAAAATACAAAGGAAATTCACTGACTTAGAGACTAGCTGGAATTTCCACAGTGCCTTGGGCAATGCAAGAATTATGGCTGTAATATATCCAGGAGTGATGTAAAACATGGAAACCCCACCGTACCTGACACACTGTAAGAAGGTCAGGTATTTGGGGGCTGAGGAGTGTCCCTGGGCTGCGAAGCAAAGCAATTATTTCATTACCCATCCATCTCTCATTTAGAACCAGCTCCTGTTTGTGTTTGATTGCTGTACTGATAATGATGATGTTGAGAATTGCTGTGATGAGAAATTGCAATCAGCTAAATAGCAGCAGAGGTTCCCCCAGGGAAAGGGACTTATGTAATCCCACACCAGATTGTTTTGGGCTTCTACCTCTTTGTCTGGTTGAAAGCAAGCCTGGTGGAAACAAGGTACCGGCAGGTAGGTTGAGGTTAAGGTGTTGAAGAAGAGTAACCTACAGGCAGGGTAAGCGGCTTCAGCATTTTCTGCATTTTCTGCATTTTCTGTCGTTACCCTGTATGCCAGCGTTTCGGTGTGCGTGCGTATATAGTAAAAACGCATCCATACGTATAAACCATTTCAACTCTCGGGGAAAGCCAATGCAGGATGTGTGGTTATCTCGTCTCTCGCGGCACATGGGACGGCACCCACCTCCTTGAAAGCGGCAGGAAAAGGGTTGTATTTCTGCACTAGTTTAGGATGTCTCCGTACTTTGTATGGCGTGGAAGCAGTAACTAAATAGATCGACCTGCCAGCATGCATCCCTCTTACGGCTGCTCCTACAAACTGCCGGACTGTTGCTATAGCAATGCTAGCTTTTGAGGACACCCTTTACTAAAATTCTCCCTTCAGACACACTGAATTACTTATCAAACCTTCCTTTGTGCTGTCCCTGGACTGCTCTGCCCCCGCCAGTGCTGCTCCTCCTCTGGAGGAGTGAAACAAGAACAATGCTAAAACTAAACTAAAAACTAAACTGAACTGAAACTGAACTAAAACCTGTTGAGAATCTTTAAGAAAGCGTAGTTTACTTTTTTGGGGGTAATGAATAAAAAGCTAATTTCAGTAGTGAATGAAATTAAGGTCAAATTCTAAAATAGACTTGCTTTCAGGTATTATTTAATAGTTGCATCCCATTGAAATCCTTGCATATAAAATACTTGGATGGCCCTGCAGACCCGGTGTGCTCCGTCACTGGCAGCAGCAGATCACCACCGTGTCTTCAGGCTGTGGCGGCTTTGGAAACCGCAGCACTGTCCCTCGGCACGAGACGAAAACCTGAAACTTCCCTTTAACAGGGCCAGTTCCCCCGTCCTCGGGCTGGGGAAATGCCTGGTTTGTTTCTCGGTTCCTGGTGCTGTTTCCCCTGGGCTGGTGGTGGGGTTGTTCTCACCAGCTTCCCATCACGCTGCGGTCACCACCACTGCCTTTGCACATCCACAGGTCCCCACAGGGAAGGAAGCTCCAAGTTTTAAGGGAGGCTTGTCCTGGGCATGCAGCCCTCAGCAAAGGCAGGATTCCCGACAGCTTTCCTGGGAAGCACGCTCTTGCCGCGCGCATCCCCTGGCTACCTCAGTGCCATCCATCTGCCGTGCGTGGCTTTGTGCCAGCCTCCCAAGTGGAAATAAATCCGTAAGGGAGATTAAGGAGCTTGATAGCAAGATAGGTGATGTTAGCGAAGGCCCTGTGTGCCCCGTGCCCGTGGCTGGTTTACAGAGGTGAGGTTGCCCACGCAGGGGGGGAGTGCCCCAACTGCGCGTGGGCAGACACCACCCGAGCATCCCTCCTGCCCACCCACCGGCACCGTGGACCTGCCCTTCCCAGACTGTGGAGGAGCTGCTGCGGGCTCTTCCCTTAACCGAACACCAGCAGTTTGTTTCTCGCTGCCTTCTGCCTCCCCCACGTTCACAACCACCGCGGGGAATGGTAATCAGCATCTGCCACCGAACCTGCGGTCAAGTGTGAAACACAGTAAAAGTCTTCTGGCCACCAGGAAGGACCATGGCCAAGAACAGAAGAGAACAAAATCCTAAGGAAGACAAAGCTCACATTTCAAACATCATCGTCTGCAGCTTGATCCTTCTGCTGCGGGACGGACCAGCAGCCCCATTTGTAGCTTCCTTGGGCTTGCGTGAGACACAGCTATGTGTTATTTACGAGGCCGTTATTCCACCAAATAGAGATTAAACGTCCTCAAGGATGAGGTTTGGAGAGAAAAAAAAAATCCCCAATTCTGAGAATGCGGGTGCCAGCCAGGGGGATGCCAGTGGGAAAGCCAGCGGGATGTGATTCATGGGCTTGCAAGGTGGGCTGGGCACAATTAAGGAGTCCAAACAGTTTGCTGGTATTATGGAAGCAAATGTGTTCTCATCTTTTGCATGTATTCTCTTGTGCTTTCCAACCTCATTTACTCACACACATGCAGGTATGTACGATTGTTCGTTTCCCTGAGGAAGTAAGTAACAACAACAAGATTCTGAGATTTATTAGAAGTTCTCCAAAACAGCACGTTTATGTTCAAGCAGAATGTTTTACATGGGGGTCCAGCATCCACTATGGGTTCGGTTCTTACACTTGTGACTGTGCGAAAAACATTCATGCTGTTACTGTTTGTAGAAGAAATAAGTCCGATGCTTCCTGCTGCTTCCATTTCTTTCCTTTTCCTCAGCGGTTTTTACTTGTGTTGTGGTTTTAATTCCTATTCCTTACAAAATACATATAACACTCGAACCTAAACGTGGTGTGAGAAATCTGCCTGGTGGTAAGTGGAAGCAGCTTTAAAAGAGAAACCCTACTAAAGCAGAGATGGAAGCGAGTGTTGTATCTCGTATTCATTTTGCATGTTTTGTGGCATCTTTTCACCTAGACAGTAGAGGAAATTCGAAGCAGGCAAATGGTCTGAAAAGGACCACGTAGAGTCTGAGTTAAACACTCACAGGAACTTCAGCCAAGTGAGACACATTCATTATAACCGAAGTATCTGAAATTACATGGGAAACAGCTGCTGCAATTGGCAGATTATGGCTCAAGTACTTGTAAATTTTTATGATTCTGAAATGTATATTTTTTTAAAGTGTAAGAAAAGCATCTGGGTAGGTTTAGAGAATGGTGGCAGCTTTAAAAAAACTTCTCGGTTGTGCGTAACGCAAGCCAGGTAGGAGTATCTCTGCATCCCCAGTGCCGCATTGCTGGGATGCGGCCGGGGCGGTGGGGCTGCCTCGCGGATGGTCCCCGTCCCGAGCGGGCTCCAGGGAGGACACCCCGCGGGCAGCAGCTCCGTGGGCGGCGACACGAGTGTTAAAGCCCAGAGGGAAGGGATGGGCTGCAAGGATCCTCCCCTGCCTTCGGTAGCAGGATTAGCAAATTGGAGATTAATCCAAACCCCCTCTAACCTACTGGGATTCATTAGCTGAAGGTTTAGAATTATCTTCCAGGTTAAACAAAAGAATTAGGGGTTTTTGCATATCTCTGTAAGGTAGTAATCCTCCAGAGATTGTAGATTATCTCAGTAATATTTTTTTCCCTATACATTCCTGTAACTAAAAATCTCTGAAAATAATTTCTGGAACACTTACCAGGGTTACTGAAAATGCCTGTCTTCAATAAGGATATTACACTTAATTAAGCATTATGCCTGTGGGGCCGAGCGTGTAAGGTTCAGCTGAGAACTCTCAGGTTATATGAATTTATAGTTGGATGCAATAGCTTGAGCAACTTTTAGGATTAGGGCTGTTGGCTGATGAGGAAATTTAAGATGTTTTTAGAGTAAAAAAAATAGTGATATAACCTAAAAAATATTCTGTTGTATTGTTGCATTAGAAGTGCAGTAAGCGTACACGGCTGTTTAGTCACGCTCGGGTGAAATCAGAAGTGTTTCCTTTATCCTCACCACAATAAGAGGATTATTATTTTAAAATGATTATTTTTTTCTCAATTTCAAATTAGGCTTTGATTGTGTGGCGATATAAATAGAGAGCCACTTTTCTAGAGCCTGCTATTTATCTTTAAAAAAAAAAAGGAAAGGAAAAGAAAAAAATCCCCCAAAGTTTGACTGACACTAATTTCCCGAACAAGATACCCTAGAAACTCCAGTTTATCTCATAAAATCATAACAGACAGGGTTTGTGATGTCCCCTCCGCAAGATTCTTTATTCTGTCAGTTGATAGCATTTGAGATGACGGAGGGAGATGCGCCGCGCTCATATGCCAGCGAGGAGAACAGAAGCTGTCACCAGCAGTGTAATGTGCTGTGTATTATCACTCAGACTGATCCGGGGGCCCGGAGACTGTCATCTTTTTAGACTGTACAAGTCAACACAAATAAAACTGAGGAGGCAAATGATAATGTCTGAGATAGATCCAGGCTCATTCTAGCCATTACTTTTTATTCAAACCTTAGAGATGACATGATGTGAAAAATGAGCCTGTGTCTAGTTCAGTGCCCATTAGTGTGTGAGCACATTATCTTCCACTTTTCACATTGAATCTCCCTGTACATACTATGGCAGTTATAGCTATGCAGCCCGTCAGGTTTAGGGGGCTGCCAGCACCTTTTCTGCCTTAATGTATAGCAAATATTGCCCCTAAAATGATGTATTGCGAGCACTTTGGGACGCACTTTTAGGGACGATGGTTTAAGCACCCCTCGCATAATACTCTTCCTCCTTAGGTAGAGACGATGGAAACAGGTCTGCACTGGCTCCCCCAGCATCCCAAGCAGGATCGCCGGGTGGGCTTGCATTGAATGCCGGATCTGGAGCCACCCGCCGTGCTGGACCAGCACCTGGGAGACCCTTCCCCTGCTCAGGGGGGAGCTGGGGGCTGCTTCCTGGGGCGGGGGCTGCCCTGCCTTCCTCCCCTCGTGCTCATCCATCATCACCCCCAAAACGGCCGTCCCTTCCTCTGCCCCTCCCGGGTGACAGGGCCCTCACACAGCCATAAAAGAAGCATTTCTCTTACCTGCTGATGGGAAGAAATCAATTAATTTCTCTTACCGCTCTTAAAGCATCACGTTGTTTTGGCCAGGGATAGGTGATCGCGCCGGGAAAATGTGCCCCTCAACAACTCAATCGGATACAGAAGCTGACAGAGCTCAGCCCGAGCGTTTGCCTCCTTTAAAAATAGCAGGAGGAAAACTCAGCCGGGAACATGAATCACTTTCCCGAGGAGGTTTTAGCACAGTTGCTAATGCTATCAGTACCCAAGTAAAATTCCTATTACTCTCCTGTATAACCTTTAATTACCCCCACCACCCCAAAAATATCCCTCAATTACCTTCTGGGCAGAATTATGCATATTTTTAAAGTTCTCCTAGGGATATAACACTAAACGTTGGGTTGTTATGGTTCAGTGGTTTAAATTACAGTGTACTTAATTAAAACAGCGTAAAAAGCTGTCAGTATTCCATATAATTTGAAAGACTTTGATTAGTGATTTTTTTTTTCTTTTACTGTTAGAGCATACTTAGCTTTGCCATTACACTGCCATTTACTAGCACCTTGGTGTTGAACGATGCATCGTTTCATGGCACTAGAAAAAAAATGTAAACAAATGACAGTTCCCAGCAAAAGAAGTGACAAGCGAAGAGGACCCACCCTGCAAGAGAAGGGGAACACATACATTGGAAGGATAGACTTCTGCTGGGGAGTGTGAAATCTTGAAGTTAGCCATGTTGGGGCTGCTTCACCAGGAGAAGGGAGTTGGCCAAAGGCAACCTGTGGGCGATGGAAGGAATGATCGCAAGGGAAAGCTGGGAACATCTTGTCTGAGTGCCCTGGGAGGGATGGTGGTGCCGTGCCGTGCCGTACTCCTGAGGCTATGGAGATAATGCAAACAAAACACCCTGCGTGTACAAAGTGGGAAAAAAGATGCTCCTGTGTATATTCACGTGAACCTGTTGAAAGCAGCATCCTGTTTCACATTTATAACCTGTTAGGGGTGCCATGGGTTTGCTCGGTCAGGGGTGCCGGTGGGCAGGAGTCCCTGCGCAGGGAACGCGGGTGTGCTTGTGTCTGTACAAAGCACACTCGTGGCAGTACCATGCAGGAAAGAAGCCTGAAAGTTTGTGTGTTCCTCTCTCATGCAGGCATTATCAAAGCTCTGTCTGCCTCAAGCAAAAGCACTATAGCATCGTGCTGAATTCCACCCCGATACCCTGTTGGCAGCATTTTACATGGGACCAGGTGCACAAAGGATGCAGACTCGGGACAGCCCGCACGGCTCCGGCAGCTCTCTAGTACCTGGTGTTATGTTGGTCTAAAACACCCCCAAGCATGGCACAAGCCCACAGGTTCTCTTTTATTTCCAGAGCTTCTTCCTGAGCTTTGAGAAGAAAACTTGTTCTCCTGCACAGTAGGAGTAGCTGCACTGTTGCTTCAGAATACACTGGCGGCAGCCTGGTTATTGTCAGACGTTGCATTGGGAGATTAGTAGTACGCTTAAAGATTTTTTTTTTTTTATTTAATGTAATCCATGTTTATTTATAAACTAATGATATGACAGTACTTGCACTGTGAACGTCTATATTTTTATCAAGGCTTTTTATTATGGCAAAACATGAAATCATAACTGTGAACAGGAAAATCTTGTTTAGCCACGGGCTAAACATCTAAGCGTTGATATACAGTTAAACTCAAAATCGTGTTTCACTTTTTAGATTATAGGACTAAGCAAATACTTTTTAAAATACAGTTAGAGAAAAGCATGTGGTCAGGATTCATAATGTTTTTTTCCAGTTCAGAGAATTTCCAAACCTATTTGCTTGCTGGGAATATGCAGATGCATTTATGCTTGCTTGAAAAATTATCCTGATTTTAAGTAATGACTTGCTGGTAATTGTCTCCTTTGAACTCAGGCTCAAGCCCTTCAACGTGCGCTCATCCGCAGGGCCTGACCCTTCCAACAAAAGTATGTTTATTTATTTCATCTTTATGATATTGCAAAAAATATGGTATGTTGGAAAAATATTGTTCAGTTGTCGTTAGTATCAGAGGTGTTTACGATAGGTAGGATCAGAGACGTTGGCCTTGTGTGACTTGCCCTGATTTTGGAGCAGGTGCCATCACCTTCGGTGGACAGGAGCAGTTCGGGATCTTCTCCCCGCGGCCCAAGGTCCGCGCTCAAGGTGCGGTGGCCAACCCGGGGTGCCGTTCCCGTGGCACGGCCATGCACCAGCCCCGCTGTGGGGCCGAGCTGTGCGGCTGGGTGGCCCCCAACCCCCGCCCCCCACGTGGGCATTGGGTGCAGGAGAGCCTTGACTGCCGCAGGCGTGCAACGGCCAGGGCTCCCACCCAACGTGCTCTTCCCACTCTCTGCTAGTTAGTTTTGCTAACGTGTTTTTCAAAATCCACTTGTTTCCTACTTATTTCACCCCTGCAATCCTTTTTTTTTTTCCTTTGTCTATTCTCAAATCAGGGCTGAACCAGGCAATCAGGGCTGAAGAAACTTCGAGATACCGTTTCCTAACCTAAAACCTGGTGTCTTAGCAAAACGAAGCAGTGAGTAGGTACACTGGACCGCTCTGCACGGGATCACATCGCCCTGGGATTGATCTGGAAGGTGGCTTGCAGGTAAAAGGGAGGTCTGAGAAAGCTCCCCAGCATTAGGCTGGAGGAAAAGGGCAGGCGCCCCGACAGCGGTACTGCTGGAGAGGCCAGACCCACGCACCCTGCAGAGTTGTCATTACCATGTCGACAAAATCTTTAGGAATAAATTATCTTTGTGAGGTTAAATCTTGCTTAAAAATGTGTTAACAAAAGAGGAAAGCATGCAGTCCTACGATCCAAAATCAATGTGCAGATGATGAATCTTGAAAAGATTCTAGTGAAATGAGGCAGCTCATGTAATTATGGTTGTATGTTTACTGACACTTCGAGCACCCTGCATCGCTGGGGATGGGAGAGGCAGTTTTGCCTTTGAAGATTTAATATGTAGGAGGGTGGTCACCTGTTCTAAAAGGTCTAATTGCCTGGGCTGATTCCCCCTTTAAAGTAATTTATATTGCTGAAGGGATGACTCCCTTAGGGGTATATTCTTTGAAATTGTTGCTAACACAGAAAAGAATTTTTTTCTGTCATTGAAGTAGAAAAATTCTGCAAATTCTCAAATTGTGGCTGACCTGCTCTTTTTGGAGCCCCTTGCTCCCGTGAAAGGGAACCTCTTGTCCTGGGAGCGGCCGTGGAGGACAGCGAGCGGGGCCCCCCCGGCACGCACCGCACCGCGCTGGGAAGCTGCGGTGGCACCGACAGCAGACGCTCTGCAGTGAATCTTAATTAGGCATATGCAGATAGCTCAAAATCTGCTCAAGATGGATTATCTGAATGAATACTAGTAAATTATCCTTTTATTATCCTTTTAGTGTCCGCTGGGGAGATTGGATTGGATAGCAGGCATCTGATACTTCTACTCCCTTGGACTGAGATGGAGGAGCAGCAAGCTGGTAAGGGAATGGCACATGGGGGCACTGAAGTGGTGTGTACATGGGAGATGGCTCGGAAATGAGGAGCGGGCTGCACCCTGCCATGGCACCCTGGGATCTGCGCAGCCGGAGAAACTTCAGGCGCAGCCGTGGCTCACAATGGGTTTGCATGGAAAAATATTAAAAGCACACCTAACTGTCTTGGAAATCTTGCTTTGAAAATTATATTCTAGGGGTATCACACTACAGTGATAATTTGAGAGGTATCACACTGAGGTGGTAATAACACCAGTGCCCAGAGAAAGTCTTGGGTTGTTAAGTGGGTACTAAATAGCTTGAACGCAGCCCGTGTTAATATGCTGCATGTGGAGCCATTTAACGTTGCTCCAGAAGTCCTGGAGGTGCAACTTGTGGCGTGGCACTGGGAGCCCTCCTGTGCCAGCCTGTGCTGCGTGGTAACTTCCTCCCATCTTATCTGGGGAATAATCCCTAGGGCATGCCCACAGGATTTTGCTCGGAAACATTTAAATATGTGACATACTAAAAGTAGAGTAAGATGCTGCTGCTGCCACTCTTCTGATAGCAAGCTCCATATGGTCCTCATGGGAGCCTGCGGAGTCTCGCGCGCTGGATGGGAACGTCTCACTTGGAAAGTGACAGGAGTTTAAGTGTAATTGAAGACTTGTAATACAGCCTCAACAAACAGGATGGAGAGATTTTTTCCCAGCTGTCCATGTAAAAATTAGAAGGGCGGGGGGTGCTGAGATACTGACCCTTTTATTCATCTTATTCGTGCAATAACCGTGAATCCAGCATCCAGCACATTTCCTGCTGGCAATTTTCGGTGCTCTGCTCAAAGGCTTGCAAAGTACACTGTGAACATCATCTAAATTTGTTTTGGTTATAGTTTTTATTTTTTCACTTATGTTTCACAACCAGACTGTACGTGTGCTAGAGCAGGAGCCTCCATCTCCACACTCTGGGCTTGCTTGGCAGCGGTTACCATACTGGGGGTACTTGGAAACAAGGTGCAATTGCAAGGCAGTGCCCACTAGCAATGCCTTCTTAGGGTCTCTGCGCTCTTTTCCTTATTTAATTTTCAACTAACTAGGTGCCGACGGCTCTTCCTAAATTCCTTCTATCATAAGCAAACAAAGAACTGTAGACCACAAGTTTTCACATCCACACCAAAATGGCTATAAAATGACCCGACTTCTGCTCCTCCGCAATCCCCATGTTTTTGCTCCCTGCTCTTCCCTCAGGTCCCAGCATCTAACAGGCCTTTTCAAGTATGGCGTGAATTTTGAGTACATCTCTGAGCCCTTTATTTCATCTGAATTTATTTGCTCGGCTCCTCGGCCAGCCCTGCGCAGTGGTCAGCACAACTGCTGGAATTCAGCTCCCCAACGTCCAGCCGCGCGAGGCAGGGCGAATTCCTTCACAGACTATTTATCCAGTTTGCTAATTCCCTGCACAGATGGTTCTGCATAAGACTGTGTGGGAGAAGAGTGGCTTTTTAAGCCAATTAAATAGAAACCTTGTCCAAGAAGGATTTTCAAAATGCTTATGCATGTGAATTCATGACGTATTGTACTGTGTATTCTGGCAGTGCTGCTTCTCTCAGTAGGAAGAGAGGGAGTGATGTGCAGAATTTCCTTGGTTTGTTAAGGTCATCGCTAATTTTTTAAAATTTTTTTTAAAAGAAAAACTCCTAAAAGAACTTCTAGTTTGGCAATATTGCAGAGGATTTTAGATATAGAAAGAAAAATCTTTTGTCATTTCTGTCAATTAATTCTTTCTGCCAAGCTCTTCAGCCTGCTTCTCAGTATGTAAAGCAAGCTATGATTTGTAGTAAGACAGATGAGAGGAGAGGAGAGGAAAGGGTATTGAATGACATCCAAAGGGGAAAATACTAGCTAATAACATTAGTGCTTCTTTATTATTACTGCAGCATTTGGGCTCAGTAATCCGAAAAGCTGCAGAAAAAATCCATCCAGTTCAAGAAGGGAAGTCAACATATTAGCACAATCACTGTTCTATGCCTATAGAAATGTTCAAGGTGAGGGTGGGTAGTAGCAGGCATGGGAAGGATAGGGAGGCTTAGTGCATTATATACTGTAAGGGCTTGATTCTCGCTCCATCAAGATAACATCGACAACAGCAAAACTGACTATACTAGATGGAATTAAGCTTTGAGAAAATAATTTCCAAGATCTAGGGCTCAGGCGGAAACTTCTGCAAGAACTTGGGCAATCCTGACAAAACGTAAACAAGCAAAACCACAGCACATTTGCTGTATGGTCCCAGGCTGGCCCCGCAGAAAATTGTCTCCCACCTGGATGACTGTACCCTGAGGTGTTGCAGGTGTGTTGGCTTCAGGAACATCACTGTGGACCGTCTGGGAGAGTCTCAGGTCGTACAAGACCATAAATACTCAAAAACTCTACAGATCCCTAAACAACACTGAGCAGGACCAAATAATACCAAGCTACAGCTAAACTAGGGATTCAACTTCCTATCTGTGGATATGTATCTTTTATTGAAGTGGCATAAATTATTGCCAGTGCTTTACTCCACCTTGTAATTCACCCCTCTCATGCGCGTTTGCTGCAGCCAGGTGCTTTCTGTCAGATCTTGTTCAAGCACTGAACAAGACCCTCTCCACATTTATCCCCTTCTGCAGTTTCTGTATCTCGTACAACATGGTTAACAGGTACTACAGGTTTGCTGTGTCTGTTGTATATATCTCAAAGTTGGTGGTCTTGTAAAATTTTGTGTCTTTATGATACAGACAGTCACTGGCTAATGGTCACTCCTCTTACTGTTCACATCTCCCCTTCTCTTTTTCTCCATTCCCTCATCCTCTCTCTTTTTCTTTTCATACTGTAACTACTTTAGTCAAGGGAATGTCCTTTCTCTTGAAGACATTACAGAACCCTGAAATAATAATTGCAATAATAAAATAATAATATAACCAATAACTGAGATGGAACTAATTGGGCGTATAGACTGGTTTACCAAGAACATGTATCACACAAAAGGTAGCAAAGATCCTTTTATTTGGGTTGAAAGTCTATACTATACATCACTACTGCAGTAGGCGACACAGATTTAACATAGTAGGAGACTTAGAATTAATAGCCTGCTGGCACAAAATTCATAATCTCAGTTCCTTTTAGCGTGGTGTCATCAGAGTCTTGCGTGGAGGAATCCAGCAGATTCCTCTGCAGGTGATCTGAAGCAGACTTATATCTACAGGAAGCAACTCCCACAGGAGCCAATTCCCACAAGAAACGTGTGAACATGCGTCAAGGCAGTGATGCACGTGTGCGTTTTGTAAAATAAACATTTCAGGCATTACATACCTTCTATATTTCAAGCCTTGTGAAAAAGTCAACTTTTCACTAGGTGGGCTTACATGAAGAACCAGTGAAATGAGACGTTCTGCTTTGTGTCTGGATTAATGGACTTTGGGCATCAGAGTAAAGTTAGGGGTTGCGTGGGAGCGAAGCTCATCTACCCCGTTTTGCTAACTGCGATGAGTTTGCAGAGCTGCACGTCTCCATGTGACAACTCATCACTGTAGGACTTAATCAAGTGATGGGACAGGTCTAGCCCATACCCCAGCACCGCAGCTGCCTGTACGGCGCATCTAATCCTACTCCAGCCCCAGCGCTGCGCAGATGCACTAATTCTGCTGTATAACATCCATTGCACTTGAGTCTTCCTCTAACCACCCGCTGCCTGCTTTAACAGGTTCAGACCTACGCAAATGACACCTTACTGTGGTCTGACATCTCCACCCAAGTCATCAGCTTCCCCCCACAGTGCTGGCTAACCGAGTCGTCCCCAAAGCCACCTTCTTGCTGCTGCCACCAAGGACAAAGGCATTCCCTTTGTTCATGGGTTTCCTCTGCTCGGGAACTTGCAGCTTCCTGAGTTACCAGTTTCTGTATAGTCTTTAGCCTATTAATCTGGATATTTCCTTTTACAGGTGGATTAGGTGCATCTAGCTCCTTCTCTTTCTTTATCTCTATCTTCCCCCTTCCCCCTTTTTCCCCCCCTAGATGTTTTGAGTCTTACATTTGTCATGACCTAAGAATAAAGACTTTCTCTCTTTATCCCTCCTTCCTCTCTTTGCCTCTTTCCCCTCTTCTCCCCCCCTTCTCTTTTTATCTCTCTCTTTATCTCTTTTCCCTCCTTCCTCTTTTTCTTCCTCTTTTTCTTCCTATTCCTCCCCTTCCTGGCTGATGTGCTGGATTTGGGCAATATATGTCATTTCCTCAACGGAATGATCAAGACTTAGGATGGAGAAGACAAGGCAGGGGCTTGTTGAACTGGTGTTACTTGATCACCGTGATTAGGAAATGACGGCTTCCTTGTAAAGCAATTAACAAAGTCATTCAGCCATTCTCTCTTCCTCCCTCTGGGGCTCTGTGCCCAGTGAGCACTTCTGGGGCTCCCCCGTTTGTTGGGAGAGGGGGTCCCATTGCCTTTGGCCTGTCTCATTAGGGCTTGGGTAACGAATAGTCCATGTGCATACGATCTGCGTGTGGAAAATACGACAAATGGGAGGTGAGAGCAAAAAGGGGGCAGCAAAGGCCGCTGGTGGAAGCGGGAGCTGTACCTCGGCAGCTCAGTATTCACCGGCCGAGTCTTCCCAGTCATTATTCGCCACTTCCGCGGCGTCCTGCATTACACATGCATGCGCTGCACCATCATTTACAGATGCAATGAGAAGAAACCAGATCAGATGAGTCTTTGGGAACAGGGAAGGCATATGACAAACACAAAAATTAAACCACTCGGGAATAAGGCAAATACTGAGAGTAAGAAGTGGGAATGAGACAAATATTGGATTAAGACAAATACTGCTGCAGATTCCAATGTCAATTCTGACAGCGATAGTGAAGTTTGGAGTATGTTGACAATTGAAGATGAAGGGCTAAGATGGGAGGCGAAAAACCTTCTAGACTTCAGTCCGGTGTCATTGTATTATTTGACTCGGTTGACCTAAATTACTAGGATATAACCAAATAAACTTAAACATGAGCAGTATGCTTAAATACATGGCACTCCAGCAAATTAACTTGCATTTTTTATAACCAGAATCTCACAGATGTGGTAATCTTTGCCCGTCATCTGGGTGCTTCAGGATTTTTAGTTATATTTCTTTATATTGGAGCATATTTGAAATAGGCTACGAAAGCTATCCTTTTTATGCTAACAAGATTAATAATCTATTTACTGGAATGGAAAGTACAGACACAGTATGTGGAAAATGTATGATGAGAAAAATAGTAAAATCCGTTTGTTGAAAGTGTCAGATGCTTAAAAAATTATTTAGAAGGTTGCTGGGCCACTTCATATGTGACATACGAGAATCACAAAAGCTGGCCTTATCCAGTGGTGAACGAGAACTTTTCAAAGGCGATCTCATTCATCTAGAGTATTTTAATTTTTCAAGTACCATCATTGCAGAAGCATGTTGAATTTGGCCAAAGGCATGTTCTATGAATTTTGTTTAGCTGTAGATCTCATTATAGGAAAGAACTGCAGCTATTGAAGAAAAATAGTGCCCCAAAACTGGAGCTGGGCTTTTCTTTGTGGATAGAAAATTATTGGAAGGACTGTATCATGCAATTTATGCTTCAGGACAGGCTCCTGGCAGTTCTTTAAGACTGGACTGTACAAGCACTCTGCCGTTTGATTATTCAAAGCCATGCCTAATAACCGGGTTGCTTTGCATCCAGCTGCAGCTGTGCTTTTGGAAACCCGTCCCACTTATCCAAGAATATGTCCATGCTCAGATTGACTTGAGCTCACACCAAAATAGTGATGATCTTGCCAACAAAGGAAACCTTTTCTGTGCACGCTACCAGTATGGCCAATTTGTAAGGGATAGCATCGGGTTAGAAGAGACAGATTCCTTCGTGCTTAGCCTGTGTTGGGGCTCTCCCGCCCGGCTGGCTGAGCCACCTGCTCTCCTGATGTGTTCAGTATTGGTTCCTGCACCTCTGCAAAGCTGCAGAGGAACTTGGTGGGGTTTCGTAGGAAGATGATGAGCTACTCTAAAGCAGTGTAACGTTCCCTGTGCTGCGAACATGCTCTCTGGCACAAAGAAAGGTGAAAATTGGGTTCATTATAGATCCAGACCATGGCATTGTCTTATGAGGGCTGAGGACAGGAAAAATTACTATCCTGGTAATTGCCATTCACAGCTTGTGATATAATTTGAGAAGGTTTTCCAGTTGTTCTGTACTGCCTGTTTTTGTTGTGGGGTTTTTTTTATTTTGTTGTTGTTTTTTGGTTTGGGGGGCTTTTTTGTTTGTGGGGTTTTTTAGTTTATTTTTTATACTGACAGTGAAGATGCTCTATGTTTTCCAGCAGCGTATAGTAGATTTAAGTGGTGGGTTACTGCATTACCCATGACTTTAAGAGTACTGTAGAAGGGAGTGGGGCTTTCTGTCGGTCCTGGCTCAGAGCTGGCACAACACCGGCACAGCCCAGTCCTGGGGACACGGCTGGCTTGAGAGTTTCCTTTCCCCTTACACCCCGTGTCTGGAACCTCCCTTCCCTTCTTCCACGCTGCCTTACCCCATTGCTACAGCTACTGCTTGGCAGAGCAATACCTACAGCAGGCGTTAATTACTGCTGTGCACAGTAACTGTTTTACCCTATTCCTACTTAATAATTACTTATAATTTGTTGCTGTGGTAGGACAGCAGTACGAGTTATGCCGTTTGACGAAAGCGAACAAGGGCCCGCTGTGCGTCGGTATTCCTCGCCCTGCCAGGGCGTCCCGGGGTGGGCAGCTGCCTTCCCCTGCCTGGCGCTGGGGAGGTGGGGGGCTGCAGCTGCCCACCCCGCGCTCGGTGAGGGGATTAGCCGCCCCACACCAAAGCCCTTGCCGATTCTCCTCGGCTGAATGGGTGGATGGGATTAAATGAAACGGGCTTTATGGGCGGATGGGATTACATTTGGGAAATGGGGGAATCCAGAGGGTGCCATCAGGCTTATGAAGGACTCCCATGGGGAGAAGCAATCTTTTCTATAAGTCTGATATTTGTACCATTAGATTAGAAAAAGAAAGGGAGACTAATGTGGTTTTAATCAGGAGATGGGGAGACAAGGCTGAAAAATATTTCCAAACAACAGGATAATAGAAAAGAAACGTGATATTCTGGACAAGTTTAATTATTTTAATCAGAGATACCATCTTTCCCCTTTTTCTTAGAAGTTATTTTCTTCTAATCATTTTCAAATAAAGAATGAGTATAGTAGGAATATTCCTGTGCAGGAGTAATACATGAATAAAGACTTTAAATATTCAAATCTCCCTTATTTTCAATACAGAAACAGACATATTTTCAATACACAAACTCTTCCGACTTCTTACTCTGGTGCACATTTATTCCTTCTTATGGTCTTCCATTGGATTTGAAGGGTGTGGGGCCTGTGGGCTGTGTTTCTTTTATAACGGGGAAGAAGCATCTATTCGTGTTGGACTTAGGGCAGAGGAAATGTTGAGCTCCTATGGTCCCTGTGGTATGAACACCACAGGGAAAAAACAGTTTTTCATCCTTGCGATGCCCCTGGTTGCCTTTGCCATGCTGATGGGATTCAGCAGGTCAAGAGATTTTGGGTGTCAGCCACAGAAATTACTAATCTGTCAGAGGAAAGAATTCTAAATAATGGCGGAGATACTCTAGAAGAAGTTAAAATATAATAGTTCTGCATGAATGCATATATTTTAGCATAGCTTTTTAAAAATAAAAAGATATCGTTGGGTTTTACAGGGCACAGAGAAGAGTTATCTACTTATCCTGCGCTAGACTACATACAGCGAATACGTCTGTACTAAATAAAAATGTACCCTGTAATACAGGAAAATACACTGAAAAAAGCAGATAGTAGGCACATGAGTTTTGAAACATTCTGCCAGTTGCAGAAGGATTCAAATATAGTAGTGAGTACTCAATATAATTTTTGACATGAAGGAAATTTTCAGTGCTCTGTGTGGAGATGAAAGTGTCGTATAAGTAAAATATATGGTTGTATGGATATTCTCTGACCTTCTTTAGGATTGTCACACAAATAAACCATACAATCAATATAAATAATATTAAGAAGTAGTCAAAGAAAATACCAATTCATAAACAGTTACGTTAACTACAAGGATTTAAACGAGGACTTGTGTGACTAACAAGTTGGCTGCTTTTCAGCTATTCAAATTAGTCTAATAACCTGATTCTCCCCATAAATCTTGTTTCTCTTTAATTAGGACATCACTGAAAAACTAAAGACGCAAAAACTTTCAGTGCTCGAGTGCGTTGGGTTCTATGGAAAGCAGAGACGGGCATAAACAGGCATAAAAAGCTTCCTAGGAACAGTGAAGAATACCTTTTTAATAGCTTTGATAAAGGTTTGAGCAACTAAAAATGCAGCAACAACAGTGGGAAAAATCTACATGAGGTACTGAAAGTGAATGAGAAATTGATGCTATATTTATTAGACTGCAATCATCCTCCTAATATGCTTGAAGATAAATGGTGAGGCATTCTTTCAGCCAAAAAAGCGTAGCAGAGTGTTGCATTTGACATAGTGATTATTGATAGTGATGATAAAGTTCAAAACATCGAACAGTGAAAAACCCAAAAGCAATACTAAAAATGGTGGAGTGGAAGTGGAAAATTATGTGAAATGTTAGGGATGTTTCATTTCAGTACCTCTGCCTCATTATACTATCAGCAAAATGTAAAATACATAGACTAGATAAATGTCTCATTAAGTATTTCACTGCTCATTCTGGGTGCTTGGGAGTGTGCTTGAATAATGAAAAATGTAGAAGTACCTTTATCACACGGCGATGGTGGCAGGAGGTAGCACTTTGTCAAAAGGTGTTGTTAATTCACTGTATAGACCAATATTGTATAGAAGTGTATAGCGTGACAAAGTGTTACAGCTACATAAAAACAGGATGATTTAGAAATACCGGGTGTGTTTCATATGTAGATTTTACAACAGGAGGCTAAGATCTGTTTTGTGGCCTTGTAAATCTTGGACTCGTTTGGTCTTTGCGGGCTCTGAGTGCAGAAGGCAGGATCTGGCAGCCGGGATCTGGGATCAGGCACGGCCGGTCAGCACGTCGGGATGCTGCCAAGGCCAGCGCAGATGCAGCCTGCCCAGAGTCGTGGGGTCTGCCCTCTGCCACCGACACTGCCTGCCCATCCTTAAGATGTTCCTTAAGAAGGAAAAACCCCCTTGGTTGCTAAAAAGCAACTCTGATTTAGGAAAATCCGATGGCTCCACACAACTTAAAGTTCAGGGAATTGTGTTTAGAGCAGCGACAGTAGTCAGGTTTATACCTTGCACAGTAAGTCTGAGCCAGGAGAGGAATTAAATGTATTCTCACCTGTGTGCACTAATTGCATCAGGGCTATTCATGCACCTAAAATTATGCAGAGAATTGGTAGCTGCATAATTGATAGAAGCATAATTTGCACGTTTAGAAAGGATATATAAAATACAGAAAAAATAATATAAACTATATATATATGTTTTATACTTTTATTCCTAAATGTTTAACGTGGAAATCCTTTGCAGGTCAAAGTAGAGCATGCACAGTTTCCATCAATATTTTCTAGCTTCTCGTGATCAAAAGTCCCTTTTTTTAACAGTTGGGGAAATTCCCAAACACATTCCTTACAGCTGCCTGCGATGGAACAAACTCGCAGGGGCAGGGGGTGAAGCAGTGCTTGGGCAACCTGGGAGCGTGTGTGTGGCTCAGAGGCTGACATACTTGCATTTTACCCTTAGCTTGGAAAAAAACCCCATAAAATCTGTCTTGTCATGTGTGTGGTGTGGATACTATTATGCTCAAAGATACTGCAAAAAACCCCCCCAAAACAAACCCCAACCACCAAACCCACCAAACCTTCTTCCACAGCAGGCTGGGGGAACGTGCGTAAACATTAATAAATCCAGCGGTGGCCTCAGGGCTGGGAGTCACTCAGCAGAAAGCTCGTGTTAGCTGTGAGAGCTAGTCGGAAGGAGGGGAGTTAGAAAGTGGGAGTGAAAGCAAATATCACATGTTAGAATTACGGAGAGCACGGAAATAGGTACCCGTTATGCACTTTATGAAGATGCAACATGGTTTATTCTTCAGGGAATGGCATAATAATTAGAATTAATAAGATTTTAATGGTGATAGCCTAAGTGCCAAATCTTCACAGTGGGAGGTTTTAGTGCTGTATGCCACAGGAACATTTTCTACTGTGAACAAGCACTATAGTTAAAATTACCCTATTACTACAAAATGGAAACAGACACAAGGTTTGACTACTGTCAACTAATCAAGACCGAGCACATCAGACCAAGCCATCCAGTGAATCCTGCAAGAATTTGTAGGGTTTGTGGCAAAGAGAATTGTTTCCTAGAAGCATGCTTCTATAAATATCTTGTAGGTACCCAGCTTTCACAGAATTTTTTTTTCCTGAGATGTGTTTAATAGAAACTACATTCAATTTGTGGCACTGCAAGGGACTGAAATAATTCAGGATTTTCAATTTATTTCACTATAAACACTCGTAGTATGGCTAAGCCCTTACATAATGCTTTTTATAAAAAAGTACTTCACAAAAGAGAGCAAGTATTATTCCCATTTTCTTTTCTATGTCCACATTCATGGTAGGTGGCATAAGTAGCATAAGCTTTCCTTGCCTGTCATGTATTTCTTCTGGATACATCCAAGCAGAAATTTTCCTTGAAGCAGGCAATATTTTTAGCTTTCAAAATAGCTAAATGATTTTGAAATATTTTGATGCTTGAATTGGAAATCCCAAGAATAGCAAAATTTGATTTAAAATTTTCTTTCTTCTGGGGGTGAGTTCTAATGATGATCATCCAGGTCAGAAAGTGTGTGTAGTTTTTATACATCCACTGAGAAAATGAACCTAAACTTAGACATGTAGAAAAGTCCTGGAGTATTTGGGAATCCTCTCTGGAGCTTTCAGCACTGGATCCAGGTATACTGGATTCAAAACCCTCTGAGGCTACAGAAAATATCATTTAATGGAAAGAGAGATGAAATTACTAACGTGTATACATATGTAACCCCTACCCTGATGCCCAGGTGTGTGGGGAGCAGAGGATGCTCAGGTACCACCTCCTTCTGCTGAGGCCAGCGGTCGGCACACCAGTCCCCAGCATCCCTCCTCGAAAAACCCACGGCCAACACATTTTTAATGAACTTTTTAAGTCTTGGGAAGGCTGGCCGATACAAACATACCTGGCTGTGACTACATTAGTAGATTAAAGCAGTACAAACAGCCTTTGCCTTTTTGCTAATTTAGAGCAAACCTACTCTTCAACTACACCTAGTGCTGCTGGGACGCACAGCCGGCACCAGCTTTGCCCCACGCCATGGGGCCTGAGCTGGAGAGCCATGGCACATGAGCGTGGGTGGGTTGTCAGCCACTCCAACAGCAAACGTGCCTGGGGTGGGGGTTTCTGGAGACAATAAAGCCATTAGAAATTACTTCAAAAATGGATATTCTTCCCTGGGAGCTAATTAGCTGGCAAAATGCAGAAGAGTACTGGAAAGGTGTAAAAGCCTCCCAAGCTTGTTCATGCGTCATCTGGTTTAGGAGAAAGTTGTCTTTTCTGTACCTAGGACAGCTGAAGGAGTAATTCATATTCCCTGAAGTGTTATATCCATACAATGTCTGTATAGTTTCTATAGAGTCCCTGCGTAACTAGCATCTCTCCTGCTCTGGAAACCTGGGTCGGGTGATGAATTGATTTTTCTTACAGCATTTCCATTTGAAAAATCTTCAAAAATTTGAGATATTCAGATGAAAGTACTTCAATGAAAGGAAATAGTGTAGGAGGTGATTTCTATAAGTGGCCATTTCTATAGATCCCGCAGCCAGCCCTGCTGCCAAGAGGCAGACAGCCCTCGGCAGCCACCCCAACCCAACCCCTGCAGCCCTGCACTGAGCCCGCTGTGCATCATATGCATGGTAATGCAACCAAGACCCTAAACAAATTTGGTTGTGGTTCATCTTCCCAACACAGTCAATTACAGTGAGGCAAGGTTCCAGAGACCAAAACTTAAGTGTGTATATATTTTTAAATAACTACAAAAATACGTCTCTTTTTAAAAGTCCAGCAGCCACAGTTCTTCCTCTGCACTTCGTGGTGGTCTCGGGAGCGGTGGGATGAGTCCTTCCCATGCCACTGGGCCAGATGTCGCTGCTGGATACGGCTGCTGTTTGCAACATGCTCATCCCCTGCTTGGCTGCTCCCAGATCCTCAACACGATCCTCAACCTCCAGCTGAAAGCAGCAGACACCCACCACGGTGATGGTGGCCTCTGCCTGGTCTTCCTGGTCTGAGGTCAGGAAGGGATGGGATGTTGTCCCAGTCCCAGTCTTCTGTTCATGTTCATGTCCACTGTGGTGAACGGAGTGAAATCCAGCTGGCGGCCGGTCACGAGCGGTGTTCCCCAGGGCTCGGTTCTGGGGCCGGTTTTGTTCAATGTCTTCATCAATGATCTGGATGAGGGGATTGAGTGCACCCTCAGCAAGTTTGCAGATGACACCAAGCTGGGCGGGAGTGTCGATCTGCTCGAGGGAAGGAAGGCCCTGCAGAGGGATCTGGATAGGCTGGATCGATGGGCCGGGGCCAACTGTATGAGGTTTAACAAGGCCAAGTGCCGGGTCCTGCACTTTGGTCACAACAACCCCGTGCAACGCTACAGGCTTGGGGAAGAGTGGCTGGAGAGCTGCCCGGCAGAAAAGGACCTGGGGGTGCTGGTCGACAGCCGGCTGAACATGAGCCGGCAGTGTGCCCAGGTGGCCAAGAAGGCCAACGGCATCCTGGCTTGTATCAGGAATAGTGTGACCAGCAGGAGTAGGGAAGTGATCGTGCCCCTGTACTCGGCACTGGTGAGGCCGCACCTCGAGTACTGTGTTCAGTTTTGGGCCCCTCAGTACAAGAAGGACACTGAGGTGCTGGAGCGTGTCCAGAGAAGGGCAACGAGGCTGGTGAAGGGTCTAGAAAACAAGTTTTATGAGGAGCAGCTGAGAGAACTGGGGGTGTTGAGTTTGAAGAAGAGGAGGCTGAGGGGAGACCTTCTCGCTCTCTACAACTACCTGAAGGGAGGTTGTAGTGAAGCGGGTGTTGGACTCTTCTCCCAAGAAACTAGCGATAGGACGAGAGGGAATGGCCTCAAGTTGCGTCAGGGGAGGTTTAGATTGGACATCAGGAAGAATTTCTTTACCGAAAGAGTGGTTAGGCATTGGAACAGGCTGCCCAGAGAGGTGGTGGAGTCGTCAACCCTGGAGGCGTTCAAAAAAGGTGTAGACGTGGCACTCCAGGGCCTGGTTTAGGAGTCATGGTGGTGTTAGTTGATGGTTGGACTTGATGATCTTAGAGGTCTTTTCCAACCTTAATGATTCTATGATTATATGAAACCGCAGTGAAGAGGAGAAAGGTCTGTGCTTTTTAAGAACTAATGGGGAAAAGTAAATTTATGATGAAACAAAAGAAGACTTAAAATTCAAAAAGTTGGCTAAAGAAGAGATCAAACTTATTTTTGCAAAAATGCTTTTTTTTCACAAAATTATTCCAATAATGAAAAAACTCACGACCCTTCATGATTTTGTAACCCACTCACCTGTTAAAAAGTTGTCAGTTGCCTTTGTGTAATGTTGTCCTTCTCCCTTAAAGCCTTTCTTTTCATTAGGATAATTCAAAGAAAAATGCATTTTCCATGGAAAGAAAAGGTATTTATGTGGCAGGGAAGATCTTGGTCCCCTACAAAGCAAATGCCCAGATCTGACCAGTCTGTTTAGTTTCTTAAACTGATCTGGTTTCATCACCGCTGGGGATTGATGGTAGAGAGGCTTGACAGGGGTAGTGATAGAAACAGCTTGCAAGGATTAGGAGGTTGCTGAGAACATAGTATTATGGAGCCGCCATAGTATAAAGCAGCCACGGGGGGTCCTTTCTGGGCAGGAGCTGGAACAGGGACAAAACCTCTTCTGCCAGGAAGCTTCCATGTGGAGCATCCCAGACTCCTGCCGCCCATCCCGACGGGGTCACCTCTGCCTTTTTGAGGTGGAACTGTTCCTAGTTGCACCTCAAAGTCAACAAAAGTTGACTTTTTTCAGCATGCAAGACACCTTTGCCAGTTTTCGTGCAAACCCTCCATTTCTTCCCTACCCGAGTGCAGCCAGACGCCTGCACCATTGGTTTCCCTGTGCCGTGGGGCGGTTGTTCCTCTCTCCGAACAGCTGGCAGCGGCTTTACCTCTGGCTCTTGCTCCTCTGCGCGACGTGATCCTTCCGTGCCTAAGTGCTGAAGAAACCCTCTAACCGGGGGCAGGATCGGTCCCATTTATGGCTTGTGCAGAGAAGCTGTTTGGAAGACCAGGAAACCGAATGCAAACAAAG
Organism: Fregata magnificens; assembly: GCA_013389945.1. NCBI lineage: Eukaryota > Metazoa > Chordata > Aves > Suliformes > Fregatidae > Fregata > Fregata magnificens. The sequence goes on along the minus strand of WAAD01000566.1, from coordinate 40,242 downwards.
CAAATAATTAATGTTGTTATATTTTTGGTGCAATGATTATTAAGAATTTCTCACCACTGAAATATGTAAAGTTGACGCTAATATCAATGCCGATAATATCAATATAATTAGAACTATCCTGGAAGGTACAGTATCTAAATAGTTTCCCAGTGGAGCAATAGAAATTAGATTGCAAAGCCATAACATTGAGTGTTGCGCTGAGGTACTAGAAGGATGTGTGATTTTGCTTTTCCAAAAAATATGGTGCTCTCTATACCATTTTTCTTTTCACTAATTCTTTATATTTGAAAAGAAGCGATGAATCCTGTCATTCAACAGGATTTAAATGCTATCTTGCTGCTATTTCTTTCCCATGCATTTTGCCTGCAATATCTGTAATGAAGATAAGGCCCAACTGGAATAAGTCATTGCGAAGAGGAAAAGAGGGGCCTCACCTGCAGTCACTCTGCTCCGCCAGCTCCCGCAACCTTTTGCAGCCGGGGCTGAGCTGGGGCGGCGGCGGGGCGAGCACCTGCATCTCCACCTCCATCAGCATCACCTCTCTGAGCAAACCTGCTCTGAGTACAGCCCGAGGACCCCCGGCCATATCCCTGCTTGAACAACAGGTTAACGTGTCCTTGGATCCCTTCCGAAAAAGGCGATGGGAATACTAGACATCGAGTTGGGGAGTTTTCCGCCAGGTGGGAAGGCGTGCCCGGCGGCTGGGTTATGTGTGCTGCCAATTTGCTTAATTAGAAAACCCGGCTGGACCTGAGCGAGCGGGATGTCTGCGGGAGTGTCGTATGGCAAGGAGATTGCCTCTAAATGGAAGCAGATGACATGAACTGCAGAGAAATAGTGAAGGCTTTTGGAAAAGCAAGTCCCAGCGACGAGCGGGGAATCACAGGAGCAGAAAAGCCTCAAGCTGAAAGAGCCCCATGATCGGTACCACACTGGTAACCTGTGAAAGTCCATGTTGAAAAGGGAAATAAGCTCCTTTCCAGGCCACAGGCACAAAGACAATGGGAAGTTATATATCAAAGGTGCTCCAAATTCATATTTTAAGGAAAGACAGAAAACCTCTGTGAAATGCACATGTTCACTCCCTCAGGTGGCTGCTGTGCTGGACACTACAGCTTAGGCTAAAAAGTGAAGCCGTTCAGAGCTGACATAATTAAACTGATGAGTATAATTAATCCCCCCCTGTGATTACCCTGAAGGAGAAGTGTTAATAGATGTAAATATGATGAATTCAAAATGCAAGTGGATAAAGCGAGAGGCTTGGCCCATTGCAGAAGTATTTTTCTGGTGTGGTGAAGAGGTCAGGATCACCGCGTCGGGCTGCTGAGCCGACGCTCCAGGAAGGCTGCTCGGACAGTGGCGGCCCTGCAGAGCTGCAGGGCGAGAGCTGAGCTTTGCATTGGTGTGCATGCTTTAGGGTAAGTGTATTTTTTTAGGGTAAGGGTATTTTTGCAGTAAGTGCATCTAGGTTTAAAAACAGGTTAAAGTTCCAGCATCTTGCATTCAAATTTAAGACTGAGTATTTACCCAGGAGAAACTCTTCCTTGTGTCTATTAAGCGTGATGCCACGCAGCAATGTTCTGCTTCCAGCTACGCTGTAAGAAGAGTTATGTGACATCGGCGTCTCCTATGTTTCAAATTCTAGTCCACAAAAAGAAAAGAAAAAAAGTGTCCTAAGTTCTTCCATACGAGTATTGTTATGGGGGAGAACATCCAGTGTGCTCAGCAGATTTTCCTTCAGCATGAGTAGCTGTTTAAATTAATATTACTTTGTAAGTGTTCACAATACTTTTCTCTGCACTCTCTCATCCATGCTATATTTGTTTGCAGTTTCTGAAGTCAGCATGTTCTCTCCTGTGGATACATCCCCCCAGCATTAACCGGAGCAGCAGCCCCCCAGCCCTCCCATGGGCACCCAGCCGCCCCCGAGGGCTGAGCCGGGGGTCCGACACCCGCGGATGGCGGGAGGACTCTGCAAGGCAGCAGGGCTGTCGTTTGGGATTGAGGAACCACCCAAACCCTGCCCTGCTCTCCCTGAGGCAAGGCATCACGGATAACGCGTTGGCTCAGTTACTACAGCAGTAAGATTTACTTATTTCCATGTTGCATAATTCCAGGTGAAAAAGGAAAAAAAGAGAATGAAAAGAATTGCACAGAAGAAACTTATTGACTCCAAGTGTTGGGGCACAGACATGTCCTGAGGAGCCAACGCTGGGCAACCCCAGAGTAGACAGGGGAATATCCCCCCAAATAGTCAGCCCCTTCCAGAAACATTTCTGGTTACAGTCACCGCGGGCAGCCTGCTAGGAGAGGGAGGGAGAAAGCATCTATTCGTAATGAAGACGTGTCAATATTAATAAGGTGTGCGTGTGTCTGTGTGTGATTTTAACGTGTAATGTATGGAGGAATGCCAGCTGCTTAAACATCAAGTTATGTGGCATGCACAGAACATGCCTCCTTGTCCCCAAATGTAAGATTTGCGAATATCAGATGGCAAAACCCATAAACAAAGGAGCACAAAATATACCGATAGCTAATTCGACTAGTTATATTCTTTATTATGCTGTCTTTCTTAATGTAATGTGCCTCAGCTGCCATCGGGCAGGAATCCATTGTGAATAAGCTGTCAAGTTTAATTGGGCTATACTGTGAAAATACATAAATAAATCCTTTAATAAATAAATAAACCCACCTCGCTCTGAGGCAAAAGGCAGTGGAATGTGCACACTCGGAATCCGAGTCTGTTAAAAAAAAGTTTAAAAAGGTTAAAAAAAAGAAATCTGCCAGGAATCATTTTAGAGGAAGAACAAAGAAATGTAGTGTTTTATGTAGATTTATGAAATCGGCTTTGGGATGCAGCCTTGTATAAGGTTTCTGGATCTCTTGTTGCAGACACAGTTATTACTAGTGCTCAGTGATGTTTCTCTCACCTAAGAGTTGGGTGTTTCTGTAGCGTGTGTCCGTACCTGTACCATTGCTCACTGCCGAGAGCTAAAGTCTGATTTCATTGATGTTACTATGAAATCATGAGGAGATCTAGATTTAAAGAATGAAGTTTTCGTTTGAAAGCTATTACTATTACTTCATCAATTAGAAATGTTAGCCCTGTAAAAAACGACCATTCTGCCACATTTCATTTTCTGTGCAACAGCTAGGAAATGATGGTCCGTATTCCCTGGACGGTGTTCATACCGACAGCAGTAAGAGCAGTGGTGGCTCTGTTCAGCCGGTGCCCACGCAGATGGTCGTCACCCCCGTCTGTTCTGCTTCTTTCAATGCACTGCTGGAAGGAATTTGTCACTGGGAAAAAATCAATAGGCTACAAATTTTGCAGGAAGCGTAAAGATGATCTGGGAGGGGATCAAAAACTTTCTGTGGCCTTGGAGGCGACACGCTCTCAGGCCCAATTCCTCCTCTTCTCCCTCGCTTCCCAGCTCCCCGGTGCCCATCCTGGACGTGAAGTCTCCGAGCCGGGGCTGCAGCCCAGCGCTCACCTTTTGCCCCAGGGTTTGCCCGACCGCATCCCCTCCGTGCAGCGTGCCTGCTCCGGCGGCTGGGTGCTGCCAAGGTGTACAGCATCCTGGTGCACTGAATATATGCATGCAAACCTGAATTTTGTTAGATTATGTGCTTTTTACTGGCAGTGTGCTCCAAGACGGCAGCTACTCGCCAGCAGGCAGCCGCCGAGGAGCCGTGTGTGCCACAAGCTGTATCTGCACAGAGGTCCTCAGCTTCGGCGGGGCTCCGCACGGACCAGCTCAGGAAAAAAGCCCTGCGGGTGCTGCAAAACCACAGGCAACCTATTGCTCTTTTCTGTGTTTTACCTCCAGAGTCAATGAGAAGTTGCACCTACTACAGGGCAATCTTTGTGTGACACAACAGGTTTATCATGGAAAACCTCAAACTACCTGCATCACTCTTCTTAGTTGCATAATTTTCAGAAGGCAGAAGCCCTGCAGCGAAACTTTCAATGAATTATTGAAAAGTGCTGAGAAGTACTTTGTGCAGGTAAAAAGCAAAAGAAGGACCATATAAGTCTGTAAGTCTATTAACATACAAGTGCAAAAGAAACAAAGTCTGTGTGGAGGTATTTTGTACAAAATAATTGTTTCCTTACTTTAACAAGGTCAAATAAAATAGAAAGATATAAACTTTCTCATGCACTTCAGTTCACGTTGTTATGCGTTCATCAATAGGCCTGTAAACATGATGCATTCATCAATAGGTCCGTAAATAAACTTTTAATAGCACACCGGGGGTATCAGGAAGAAAACAGTAATGACCATAATCAGCATAACCAAGATTTGATGAAGATAGAAGGAGAGATCAAAAGGAAAAATTATAGGCTGATTGGGGTGAAATGGGACTGGAGTCACGTGTTTAAACTAAAGGAAGAAGAAAGGCAGGGAAGGCGAGGCTGTGGATAGCTTTGGAAGAAGGAAAGAGAAGTAAAGCCTCATTTTCCTGGGCGATATTGAAATCTGCCAGTGAAACCAGCTCCAGGAATGATGGCTATCACCACGTCATGGTAGCTGATAGCAATAACGTCTGTGCAAACTAGGAAATTAAGAAGATGAACTCTTTAACTCTGTGTTTGCAGTCTTTAATGAATTGGAGCAATGACAAAGTTGTAAGTGAGCAACTTCCGAGATGTGGTGAGAAGAGGAACTAGGAAAACTGGTTCTGAATTTAAGGATTTGGGCATAGGGATTGCTGAGAAATGAATGGGTACTGCGGCAGGTGAGATATTCTTTGACATCTGTCTGTTTTCTTCCTTGACCTACTGTATTATCCCTTAGCCTGTATTGCGTCTACAGTCTGAAGACCCAAGACACCCTTTTTATGATGTTATTGTGTAGAGGGTTGTTTTTTTTTTTTTAACTACGTTTCTTGCTTTGGTGTGTGCACATTTTTGTGTGTGGAAATCTAACTTTTTGCTATTACTTATTTGTGGTTTTGGTTTTTTTTCTAACGATCAGCTCCACCAACCCGGTATTTATGGACTGGCTCAGTACACTTAGGCAATGTCATCTGGTTTACCTTGAAAATCAGTGGGCTTTGGATATCTACCTCCTCAATGTTTTCCATTTGACCTTCTTTAACCTAACCTAGATTTTTTTTTTTTGGCTGTGGAAATCAGATGCACATATACATCTTTATCTAATGTGTTATTGAAACATGATTCATTTAAGGTTTGACTCTGTTCACTGACATATTAACCTCCTTTTGCAAAACTGAAACCACTGTCATGGTTTGTATCAAGTAGACTGAATTTGTGCTTTGTCACCATTTTCTCTGGAAAGATGACTTTGGATAACAGAGAGCAAATTGCTGCCTAGACCACTGCACCCAGCGCGCTTGCTGGTGGACTCGGAACTCGCCTTTCCCTTGGCACGGCTGGATTAATCACCAGTTACCCAGCTCACAGGCATGGGAAGACAAACACACACAGAGCATCTGAAATGCTCCCTCTCATTCTCCCTCTCAAATAGCCCTGTACTCTTTGAATTCTCTGTGTGGGGGAAATCAAAGCACAGAACAAACACTGTTTTGATATGGCTTTGAAGATGATAACAGCATCTAACAGAGGAAAAGAAGGCTTTGGGTCTGCAAAAAACCAGTAATTGACATGACACACAGCCCAAGAAAAGTTTACCTCTTAACGAGCAGCAGAAACCTCTCCAAGACCGTTTTACAGGACCGAAACTTTCCCGTCCTCTCAGGCAGTTCCCGCTTCTTCAATGCAAAAAACCATCTTTTGAGGCAAATGAGCACCTGTTTGGATCAAGATCCTGACAGGAGGACTCTCTGTTTGCTGAAGGTTTGTAACTTGTTCGCCCTTGTACGAAGCTTTCTAGGAAGGCGCTGTGATGCTCAGCTTGGTGGCAAAGCCCGTCTGCGTGCTCCGGGAAGTACTCCATGAGGGAGGGCGTCAGGAACAGCCCTGTGGTTCAGCGGGGGCTTCCTCAGGGGCTGCCACCCAGATAAAAGCTCAGGAAGAGCCTTTGGATGCACAGAAAATATTGCACGATAGGGCAATTGGCTGACTTTAAACCTAAATGTAACACCAGGCAGGGAGATGAGATCTCCTTCATCTCTCAACTAACTCTGCACTGTCTCTGGTACTCATACTTACCTACTTCCTCACTGCCCTCGGGAGGATTAATTGGTGTTTGTAAAGTAAGTATGAAAAATGGGCACAACATGGTATTTGAATTTTCAGAGGTAGAGACAACACATTTTAAAAAAAGGAAAGATCCCTGGTCTGAAATACGTTGTCCATCTTGCTGCTATTGTCAGAAATGTTTTTCTAGACCATTAGATTGAAAATGCACCATCCTTATGTGGGATGCTGCAACGTGGTTTGTCCATGTGTAAGGATACCCCGGCTCTTCGTAGACTGTTTGACCATCCATGAAATCACACCGCTTCTTGGTGGGATGGGCAGAGGCATGGGGGCTGTGTCTCCTGGGGCTGACCCATCTTCAGCTCCTGCCGGTGCCCGACAGCACCGGGTAGAAGCAAGTCCATTTGCTATTGCAACAAAACACACAGGTAGGTTTATAACGATATTGAAGCCTTCGTTAAACACCTATACTGCTGTCTACAGCAGCTTCTCGCGTCTCTGGTGAGATGTCAGAGATGCTGTAAATTTCCTCTCCGGTGTATCTCACACTAACAACAGCTGAGGATGATCAAGTATCTTTAAGTACTAGCTCAGTTGTATCTTTTTTCTCCATTTAAACCCTGGGAATGAAAGTAGCGGCGCTGGGGCTTTGCTGCCGAGTGCTGCTCCCAGCATGCAAGTCAATTTTGTGCTCACAATATTTCCTTTATTTCACCAGTCCCCTCAGCTTGCGGACCGAGAGGGATCATACGCTCTTTGAAATGTGCATCGACATTTGGCACTGAGCGCTGTACTTGCCGTCAGAGGGGAGAGCGGGGAGTACAACTGGAACAGACAAGACTGAATAATTTTTTGGTTGCCCATCGCAGGCTTCTGTCTTTCTTCAGCCACCTCCTTCCCTACAAATTCATCCCTTTATGCAATGGGAAAATCTAACCTTACTTTTACAGTCCCATTAATGTTGGACAAATTTCAGGGAAAATAAATCCAGGTTCAGTTTTCTGAATATGCAGCAAGTTTGCCAAACATGTTCTGTCACATATTACAAATTTTATTTTCTAAATTGATTGAAATAGCCAGTTTTGAGACTTCCAAAGAAATAGTTCTGACTTTTAAACTACATTTTAAACTATAGTCCATACCATCTTAATTAAAGTACTTAAAATAGCAATGCATTATTTAAACTTCATGAAACAACCCCAAGTCTCCTCCTCTGGCACATAGGCTTCATGCTTTGGATCCTCACATCATGATGAAATACTGTCGGAGTCCAGGACTGCTTTTTTAGTATGTGGACACGGTTAGAAATCCAAAATATTTCCTCTCGCTGCAGACCCTTAACTCTGCTGCCAAGATCTGCTCGCCCCAGGCCTCTGGATCTGTGGGGTCCGACCTAAGTCAAGATGGCCCAAAAGCAGCCCCACCAAAGGACCCGGCATGGGTGCTGCCTTGGAGCAGCCTGGGACCAGTTCTGGTCTGAATTCAGCCCATGCTGAGTTTCTTCCAGCTAGGTGAGACCTACTCAGTCCTGACGCTGCCTCTTCCTGTAATGGCAGCAAATACGGCCACTCAGGCTGCATCTGAATCATGTTAAGTAACAGAATAATCAGAAGTTGAAGCCGCTTTCCCCACGTCGGCAGTGGTCTGCAGCGGCAGCGGGTGTGCCACATCCTCCTGCTGGGCATCGACCCTCTCCTCTGCACCGACCACTACGGGAGAATCTTAGCAATGGTGTAACCCCGTTCATTTTTTAGCTGAGGGAAATCGTGTCCTGCCTCTTCGCTATGGGTTTTGTTTGTTTGCTTGTTGGTAATATATGACAGCAATACGCAGAGCCTGAGATAAGAAACTTCTTTTTTAGTTCTTCAGAAAGAATAAAACCCAACAATATTTAAAATCCTTTTGGCCGTTCTAAAATCTAATAATAATAATTTTCTTAATTTTATTTCTTTCATTTATACACTGAACTATCCATCACTAGTGATTTGTCAGATTTAGCTCTTTTGACTGTTCACAAACTATCAATAAAATTGATCATTCTTCGTAATTGTTTGAGTGCTTCAAATGACCATACTTGAAGCAGCAGAGGTTGTGCAATCGCTTTTAACAAACATGGCATTGCATGTTTGATGTTTCAAACTACGTAGTTTTGATCGGTGCGAATGGTCACCCAAGTGGTTATACGCCAACTGTCTTTCATTTTAGAGTTGAGAGGCTGGCCCAAGCAGGTTGGGGAGCCTTGTACGTCCTGGGGAGAGAGGAAGGAAGGACCATGTGTATGGCACAAACTGGAATTTTGGCCACGAAATGAGCACTGGAAATCACTGCAACAAAGGTATGGTATTCCTTCAAGGAGAGACTATTGAAGTAATAGAAGTCAAAGATTCTTAAAGTATCAGTGTCATTCCTACATGCATTTCACTTGCTGATTTTAATGATAACCAAGCCCTTCAGGAAATATATGTTTTCATGCACTATGGAAACAAAGAATTATATGATATGATGAGAAAGGGTGGGGAGCTTGAGAAAATGAAAGAGAGGAAGTCAAAAGTAGAATGGGAGAGAGGAACAAACCTTGAGTAAAACGAAGAGTTGTGGATATCTTACCAAAGGCAAAAAGAAAAGGAGATAAAATTGAAGGGCTTGGAAAAAACCAAAACCCCATGGAACATCAGAAATAGCTCCAGCTCCAGATCTGCCTATTCACGGTGTTCTCAGTTGGAGGCAGCAATCTGTGGACCAGAAAAAGAGCTTTTACAAATATTAATATTTGACATTTCTTTTGCTGTGGCACCCAAACTCCAGTGAGACATACATGCTTTGTTACAAAATATATGAGAAAAATTCAGGTCCTATCTACAAATTCTCCATCTGTTCAGCTCTTCTCCACAGGTAGGACTGAATGTTGTCATCTCAGTCCCCAGAAGTCTGATATCTAATCTGTGTCACAATTGCTCCTCCGTAACTGACTTTTCCAAATCCTTGCAGGTGTGAAGAGATTGGCGAGAGGAGGATCAAGCAACGTGGCAAAGCCATTAAAACTAGAAAGAGATATCCTGGCAACATTTCCTAAGCCTGGAGATGTTGTCCGAAGGCATCCAAAAGTGTCCAGATGAGAAATGAAAGGCTACTGGCCTGGTTGGACATTTTTCTGGACATCTCACCATGGTTCGGTTTCCATCCTCCTTTGCGGGTATAGAGAAGCTCCCACACGACTGATGTTCTTGCAGGAAATCACCTTCCTTCTCCCGTGACAGTACCCTGCAGCCACAGTTTCTGAGGGCTTCAGCTCTTTTCCCTCCTGTTTTGGATGCTCCATGCAGTTTTATATTGCTTTCCCTCTTTTGCTTTTACAATCCTCCTCCTCACAGTCTGGGCATGACAGCTATGTCAGGAGGTAAAAGACAGAAGCTATAATTTAAACTGATGTCTTCTGTTTGATAGCGTAAGCCACTAAAGCAGATGCTGATAATCAAGATAATCAAATCAAGATACAAAGATCTGAGGGTTTCAGATGTGCAGACACATTGAACTAGATGAGCAGCCCTGGCATTTATTTTGCTAACTTCAGACTGGCTAGATTTTACAACCTTTTCCAGACAAATTATTTTGGGGCTAAGGAAAAAATTGCTGTGAATAGTAAGGCTGATCCTTAACAGGGGTCTAAGCTACCCCTGAGCTAGTTACTCTTCTTTGACGTGGCTCAGCAGAGGCAGAGGTTCATTTCAGCTTCTTCCTCATAAGTGCTGGGAAAAAAAGATGCTCTTCACAGTGACTAAAAGTACAAGGTATTACGGGTCCTGTGGTGTCCCTGGAGTGCCATGCCCAGGACACTGCCATCAAAGAGACTGTGTTATGAACTGGCAACTTCTGGGAACAACTTTCTTGTTTCCAGAAACTCAGCAATGTCCATCACACCTGTAGCACTGGAGCTGCTGAGCGAGAGCTGCAGACCCTGCTCTCAAGAGGTGAATGAAAAATCCCCCAAGTGCCCAGTCACCCACCAGCCAGGAGCTGAGCAGGTCTTGAGGCTGCTCATGGCCATCGCTCCCAGCCCTGGGATGCAGAAGCACTGCCTTTGGGAAGCTCAGTGGCACAAGCAGTGCTTGCGAGACCTAGGACCTTCACTGGGTTTCCGTTTCTACCAAGAGAGAGTTATTTTTTTCCTTTTGTCTTGCAGGGTATAAGAAACGCAGGCCTCTGGATTTAAAAATACCGATGGCGTATGTTGGACACGTAGAGCCATGGCTGCTGCTCCACCATGCCACAACACACTTGCACAGGGTCTGGGAGAGACCTGGTTGCCCTCTTGTGAGCATGAGCACTAGGGAACACAAAACAATTGCATTTCAACGCACTGAGACAACATCTATTTTCAGTTTTTATCCAGAGCCTTAAATCTTCCTTGCTTAAATTACTAGCATGATATTAAAGAGCTGCTAACCTTGCAAGCACCACAAAGCACAAAACATTTCCACTTTTTCACAGGACTCTTCCTCCATCCAGGCAGGACTCCTCCCAACCCAGCGTGCAGCAGCCTGAACAAACAAAACACTAGAAGTGTTTTCTACACTGTCACAAATGGTACATATTTTGGCCTTATCAGTGAATTAGAGCCAGTTCACCAGCTTGATTAGTCTAGCACTTTGCCCACGTACCCATCAAAAATGCTTATTTTTGCTGATGAAGTTTACTGCCATGGACCTACCGAAGTACCGGGTGGTATGTCTCTGCATCCAAAGCAATACTGCACAGGACACTTTGAGATCAAGATTTCAGCCAAAAAAAAATTAATATCCTGAGTCCAGCAACCTTTATCCCCTGGTTCCCTTCTCACACTTGTGCATACACAACAAGGTATGGGAGGAAATGGAATCTTGATTCAGGCCAAAGTCTTGACTCACATCTTCATTCCGGTGAATCTCCAAGACTTGTTTTTCATCAGCTGTGTAATCTCATTATTTCATGCTTTGTAAATTATGTGTTGAAAATAATAAGTGAACAAATAGTCTTGTTTACTTGTTCAGCATACAGGTGTCCAGGATAGTCTGTACGACCAGGGGAAGAATGTGTAGCATGTGGGAAATGCTCATCCACGAACACAGCAAATGAGTAAGGATCTGCTTTGTTCACTGATTTGCCAAGAATACCCTGGTATAATTATTTATAGCAGTTCAACATATACCAGGAAACATTCTTTTGTATGTTTTGATGAAATCATGAAGTTTTGCTAATATGAGAGCTTGCTAGAGGAGTCTACAATTAGCTCCTCGCTGAGAAGGGGCACAGGCAACGGTGGACTGTGCATCAGCCACGAAAAGCAGAGGACTTGCCCTGGAAGACCTCCTTCTGCAGTGATATCAGGGGAGAAAGGCATAAAGGCCAGATGCTCTGCTGACACAGACCAGAGTCATTCCACGGCCTTCAGCAATTAAACTTAAACCAGCCGAAGAACAGGCTACAGGTCTGGTTTACATTTTACCACGTTTACATTTTACCACTTTCACATTTTATGTGCAAATTCTGAGACCTTTTTTGCTCTACCTGGTGGAGTCCCTTCTCCCAACAAGGACTGACAGAGACAGTGTTGTCACCTTTGTTGCATGACATATCAAATATAGAGGAAGTCATTAATTTGGAATCCTAAAGCTTGAAAAAAAACCCAACCAAAAATGGTGTTGCGTATGTCCTTCTTATCTCTGTTTTCATTTTTAAAAAAACATTATAAGATGGGTTTAGGAGAGTTTGTGTTAGATGAACTTTGTGGCTGGACCTATAAAATAAAACTTTCTGTATCCATAAAGAATCACAACTAATGAGAAATAAAATAAAAGCAATCAGCGGTCTTCAGGTCTTCAGCTGTTGTTTTTTTCCCCCCAGCGTTAATCAGCTGGGTGAGCAGATAGGCAATGAGACACACCTGCCCATCACTGATTTGGGGATAGATCAATGTAGGGCAATCAACCAGACCTCTGCTTTGCCATCTGATGGGCTGCCAGGTACACTATAAATGTTATAGACCCAATATCCTGGGTAGTCAAAGCAAGATTTCTTCTTCTGGCATTTGTCCTGGTGCTGGATGAAAGGTACTGCATTGGTTTTGTTCCCATTGTGGTTGTGGGTGGCTGGGAATGACCTGACCTTTACCATATGAGCTTTTTAATATCTCCAGATAGGAGATTTTATGTGAGCTCTGCCCTTGCTGTTTAATAGCATATTTCTGTGCTGGTTTAAAAGCAGAAAACAGAATTGGGATGACTTGAAAGCTGTTGTTTCTGAACCTTGATCTTACTCTGGAAATACATTGGATTTCAGTGGCAGTTGTGTCTTGAGACTTCCCGCTTGAGTGTGAGTCAAAATGGACTAAGAGGTATTACCACTGACGCCTTCAGAAAGTCAGAAGCTTGTTTCTCCTAGGTGGCTCCATAATTTTGGTGCAGTTTGTGGTTTTTCTTCCCACAGACTCGATCCCAGATGATGGGCAATGAAAGAGCTGCATAGGAATAATCTCAGGCACCCCTTTATTCTTCTCTTGAATGTAGACAAGTGGTACATAAAAGATATTTAACAATTTCTTAGTCTTGGCAAAAACCCAAGATAAACATATGTAATGGTTTTCGAGAGGAATATCTGACATGCTGGGCCAAATCAAAGCATGATATTTGACTTCTTGTAAGAAACATGCTGCTTTCTTCATCTCTCTGATATTATGTACTGTCTGAAGGTAACCAGAACACTTCACTCAAGTGAAGCTTACAATAGTTCATCTCAAAAGCACAAAACAAGTGTACATATAAGGCTGTACCCTGAACAGGGACGTTGCCATGTATTGATGTCTGCCTGGAGCCCTGCTTTGGTGGTCTAGGCTTGGTGTTTCAAGAGGTTGGATGATATTTTGTAATTCTTGTTTATTACTGCCTAAAGTAAATCAACAGGGTCAAGGTAACCAAGCACTGAAAAATTCTACTTTTTTACTAGGGTAAATAAATAGGAATTTCACTTGGGTTTTTTTATCTTTATAATCTTTCCTTGAATTGTGGCTGAACTTGAAATGACAAACATAAACCTGCAGTAGGCTTCACCAGGCTGCAGGTTGTTTCCAGCTCGTCGGCTGAGATACTGAAGTCAAGCCATGGCTGTTCCTTTTATCTTGGGTACTTCTGAAATAAGGGTCACAAACTTGGAATAAGGTGGCAGGAGTGGCTTAATCAAAATAAATAAATAAATCTCCTTCTTGCCTGTAGACAGAATAAACTTTGACCTGAAGTTTTCCGGGAAACACTGAACAGGAGATGATGGGGTTTTGCTTTGCAGGACTGTTCTTTAGGCGAAAGACTGAAATTTAATGGGAGCAAATCTTATGCAGTGGCTCGGAAATGCTATAAATGCCTTTAAATTAGTATTCATTGGTTACAGTTAGTACTGAAGTGCATTAGCTGGACATTGACCTTTGTCCGTGCAGCTGGTGTGGTGTTGGTATCGATGAGAAAAATGAGCTTGAAGCACTCTGGCTGGTGAAGTCTGCCTAGGAGAGATGTGGAAGGAGGGCAGGGATGTCCCTTGGGGCATTTGGTCGGGACAGTGGGCTCCCGTGGCATTTATCATCAGGTCCCTTCCACCCCTTTCTGAAAATGAGTTGCATGTGTTGTGTTGAGGCTGGAGTGAAAACTTGTTCTGGCTTACCAGGCTTGGAATTAAGAAGTCCTCATGCTCAGAAGTGAATCTGTAAGCCAAAAAGATCTATAACCATGAAGACTGACAGCCATAAAGGTTGTATATTCAAAACTTGTGAGTTCATAAATATTTACACATTTGCATGATCACTACTGGCAGCAGTTTGCCATTGCTAGCTTAGAAGAGGCTAAAGCAGCTCAGCTGCTGGGACGTGAGTAGATTAGCATGGCTGCAAGTGAGGAAAATTGCTCTGGCTCTTCACCTAGTCCTTTTCTTGTTAGTCTGGGCTTGCTTTTGCTTTGCGTTACGGGGGAATTATGCTGCCTGAGCAGCCTGAGGCAGGTGGACACATTCAGGGGTGATGCCTGTGGCTATGCTGAGCCCCTGGCAGGGAGGTGGTTAATCTATTAATTAGATAAAAAAACCATTTGAGTCTTTTTTTTTTTTAAATAAAGGGTAAAGAACTAGCTTTCTAATAGTTACAACTCTTTGAGTGTCTAGGATCATCCTCCTGTGTACCTACACATCTGTACATTTTGAAAATGGGTATTCCACCTGCAATGTACATGTCCAGAGGTATAGATCTGCTGATCTATACCTGTATGGTTCGTGGCCTTATCCAGGTTAGGTGTCTGGAATTGGATGAAGAAGAGACAGGCTGGATGATATAACTAAAGGAAAGGGAGAGGCTAATATTTTAATAAAAGCGTCTTTCCAGTGATCCACCTGAGCGAGGTGGAGGCTTTACTGCACGTGGTGCTCCCCCAAGGTATCGCCGATCTTCAGTCGTCATCCAGAGAGCCGGCAGCGTGCAGGTTCTGGAAAGCATTTCAGTATGTAGGAGGAAACCCACATCTTGTTGAAATTTGCATTATGTCATTTTACATGTGGTTATGTCTTGTGCCTAGTGATGCAATGTAACCCAGCGTAACCCCACTTGACTTTACGCAACAGGAGTGTCTTTTGTGCCATTCACCACAGAGAGCAGAGCTGTGGAAGGAGGTGGTTGGGGCTTGGAAATGGATCTTTAATGGGGTGTTTTGGAGTAGATACCTGCTATGCTCGCTTCTAAAAAAAAATTTTTTTGAAAAAGTATTTTGACTTACAGTATGGTTTTTTTTGTTTATATACAGGATCCTTAAAGCCTTTTTTTAATTGAAATATTCACTGTGCAGCATAAAGTCAGTAACTATATTTTTTTTTTCTCCTTTACCTTCGTATCTAATTTGTGTCTGGCAACAGAAAATGGGGTCAAATTATCTAACATAATGGTGTTGATACCATTAACAAACATTACAGAAAAAATATCAAATAATAATGACAGTCCTTTCATAATTTTTCATTTTGTAATTTTTGAGTGTCTGATGCCATTACAGTGTCTGATGCCATTACAATGCCTGATGATAACAGCAAATGTAGGCAGTCGGGAAGCAAAGCGCACACTAACCTTGCGTTTCCCCCCACCATATGCACGCTTCAAATGCAAGGGAAAATGCTGTCACGGCCTCTCATGTGCTACCCTGCTGCAGCCCCTACAATGCTGCTGCCACAGTTGATAGTGTGTATTTAAAAAAAAAAAAAAAAGGAAAAAAAATTCCTTGCTCTGAAGCCAATATCTTTTTTGCACAACTGCCTTGCTGCGGCCGAGCAGCCCGGGCTCTGCCGGCGTGGCAGGGCCCCTGGCAGGCTGCTTAGCCACCCCAGCCTTTTGGCTGCCAATCTGCCTGCGGGTTTCTGCCGAGTGACAGCTTTAAAGGCTGGGGCCAGCTCCCTGCCTCTGCTCCGTGCCGGTGACAGGCGCCTGGGACAGGCTCTCTCCCCGAGCTGCCGATGCATCCCCCTCCACCGCTGAGCATCACCCTCCGGCAGCATCGGGAGCTCCTCCTCACCCCTCCTGGGAATAATGCCCCAGGGGTGCGTATTTGGGCAGGCACTCCTGCGTCAGACCCCACGTTTGGGGGGTGCCTTCAGCCCCGGGGGTGGCGGTGGTACCCCTTCCCCTCCTTGCCGCAGGCTTTGCCCCCCGTCCCTTCCCCTCCTCGCCGCAGGCTTTCCCCGCGACCTTTAAATGCGAAAGGTCACGGCACCTCGGTGGGGAGCACGCCTGTGCATCACCCGGGCTCGGTGGCGGCTGTGAGCACCAGAGACACCTATAAATAAATAAATTAAAAATTAGAATAGCTTCTGATTATAAGGGACAACTCCATGTGAATCTTAATTACTGTAATTGGTTCTCAGTTACTATGGTGATTGGTGGGCGCTCCAGAGATGCCTTTGATGGGTGATAGATGTTTACTCGTACACGAATCGTCACTGTTAGAGTGCAGCAGCCCCATCAGAAAATCAACATTTACCTGTAACTTGTACCTAGTGCTGGAAGATACACTGCTTGTTGAGAACCGCTGTAAATAAACAAATATTCAGGCTGCTATTTATTGTTCTAGGTAGAAACTCTGCGATGGTTGCATGGGTACAGCCATCCCCTCTCTAAGCGTGGCCGGTGCTCTGGCCGGCACGCACCATGCTGCCTGGGAAAACGCTGCTCGAGCATGTGAATGCTGGGGTGGTACTTCTTATTAACTGGCATCAGCATGAACAATTAACCAGCTGATCGAGACGATGTGTTGTGTTTTGTTTTGCCTTAGGAGGTACCCCTAATCCCTGCTCCTGAAATAAAGAATTTCTGGCTGGGGAAGGCTCCCTGGCCGCAGGCTCGGCTCTGCGGAGGACGCAGCCTCGGGGTTTATTTTCAGAGGAACCTAGCTCAGGTACTCTTGCTGACAGCAAGCACAGCCGGGTGTTGGCAGATGTGGGGGGAGTCTTCAAGCATTTAAAGCTTTCTACATTAAAACAGCTATTTGGGGCTGCATGGGGAAGTTATCAAGCAGCAGAACTTAAAACGTTAGCTTTCATAAGTGAGGATTTCTGTGCACAATCCCTCATTCCCTCGCTCCATTCCTCTAAGGCAGAGGATGAACCCACAAGATTATTTTTAAGCAGAATGAAGTTTCTAATGAACAGCAAACAGAATGCCAGAGCGGTACTTCTACAGTTAAAATAATTCCCTACACAGTTCAACAGCGGATAAGTCTATATGTGGCTTTTATTTCTCTGCAGCCCATAACATATCTTGAAGTAAAAATAAACATCTTGGGAGCGTCTGAACAAAACTTGTGTTATCCTGAGCTAAACTGCAATTAATAGTGACACGAAATGGTGCTGCACCTTTGAACACAGCAACGAAAACTTCGATTTGCACTGTTTAACAGAGCAAGCACCATCAGCCTACAGGAACTGCAGCTGGTTTCACTTGCAGTATCAGAGCTGATTAATTTGTGCTATGGCCATGAAAAGCCATAAATAAATAACACGAAGGATCTCTTTCCCCCCTCCGCCTGCCTCCTTGATTTCCAGAATTAAAGGTGCTGTTTGGGGGCTGTTAACCTGGCCCCTTGGCCAGCTTNCTGGCTTTCAGCAAAGCTCTGGCTAGTCGGGAAAGCGTGAGGCACGTGCCCAGGCTAATAATAGCCACAGCAACTGTAATTTCTTTAAAAATAAGGCCCAAAGTTTGGCGGAGGCACTGGAAGGGTTTATTAGAGCAGCCGCCTGGAAGCGCTGGCAGCGGCAGACGGCGTTGCTCCGCGCCTTCGGAGCCTGCCGCTGTTTGCACAGTGTTTGGGGTTTGTTATGATTTCATGAGCCTTCGATTGCCACACTTCGGGATTAGGATCGTACAACAGTCTGCACGAAAGCACCAGCCTGAGCAATCTCACTCCCAAAGAGTTTTCTATTTTTCTTTTTCCTTGAGCTTTTAAGACTGAAATCAAAGAGTAGGGTGTGGGAGCAAAAGATCAGGATGATTTTAAAGGCAAGCAGTTGGTATATTTTTTTCTGCAGGGAGAATGATGGTGTTAGAGAAAAGGAAAAAGTTCTAACCAGGGCTTATGGTGGAACCAAGGGTTTAAATCCTAGGTGACCCTTTAAAACAGAACGCAAAAATCACAGCTGTGCAAGTTCCTCGCTGGATCACAAGTTCTTATGTAAATAAAATCAGGTGTCGATAGCGGTGAGTTATGGTGAGCAAAGACATTTTTATTATGCATAGATAAATCCCGCTGAAGCGGTGATGTGCCTGTCGCTGGTCTCGGGCAACCACCTTGTTTCTGGTTTTGTTTACAAACTGCACGGAGGAAGCCTGACAATTCAAAATCATGTGGTTTTTCACTGATTCTTGCACTGATAATTAAAAATAAAGATTAAAAGAAGCAATTTTGTAACGTATTTCATTTTGAAAGCTTCTGAACGTTGCTGAGCTCTGCAGGGATCTTCCGAGTTGTGTTTGGGCTGGCACAAACTGGGTGCTGAAAATCCACCAGAATAAGGACCTTTATTTCTTCGAGAAACTGCAATTATTAGCAAAGTGACAGTCTCCTTTTTCTTTCGCTTTCTAACAGTGACAATATATCTTAGCTTTTAGGGGTTTTTTCCTTTCCAGACCCTGACACAGCTCCGGTAATCCCACCTGAAGCTGGGCTGGATCCGCTCCCGGTGGCAGGCACTTGGGCGCTGGTGAAGGGTGCCGAGTTCACCTGCGTAGCCTGGGTTTCCCTCCACAGTAGGAGCCTTAGCAAGAAATATCTCTCTCTCCCACACACGCTTCATCATTTAAAAGTTTATTCCAAAGGCTTAACTCTGTAACCGCCCCCCCCCCGCCACCCTGCCACAGCACCCCCGGCCCCCGTCATGCTCCTGTTTTGACGGCTGAAAGTATCGATGCAAAGCATCTGCTTGGAGACAGAGGAAGGGCTGGTGCAGCCCGTGCTGCAGGGTTGCGGGAGTTAACGTCACAAATCACAAACTGCAACACAAAAGATACTGGGGGGGGTGTGGGGGGGGAAGCAATCCCAATAAATCAGCAGCCTGAGGAAAGCCGTGAGATGGGCACGGTGGCTGCGCTGCTCCCTGGGTGCCAAAACAACTTGCTTTCAAAAATCCTGCGAACACAAGGAATGTGATTCGGAGGGAGTTGCAATTATTGTTGGTATCTCTGCCACCTGTGTGTGTTTCTATACATCATAGGTGTGTGTATACACATATTTGTGTGTTTGCCATATGTACGTAGCGTGGAAGGACACGTTACTGTTGATATTGCTGAAATTCTGCTTTTAACCAGACGTCGAATTAGAGCGATGTTCACCCACAACTGAAACTGAATTGTGAAGTCATTCCAATTTAATCGTGACTTTTGTTTTGTTTTCTTGAATGAAATAATTGAACTTAGTCCCTGATTATTATTACAGGGCAGGAAAAGGATGATTATACAGGCAGCACTGGAAAACAAAGCTGCCGTTGTGTGTTTAATCCACTCGAGGAAAAGGGTTCTCAGACTTACTGAACTGGTCTCGTTGCTCTTTTAAAAGGACTCGGTTTTATTTTTTTAAATAGAAATGCCAGTTAATTTGATTTATAATATGGGGCATTAATGGAACAGAATCATAAAAATACCCTGCTCCGAGTGCACGCAGTGCGTGCTGTTGCACTGCGTCGTCTTCTCTTTAATTAGCGCAGAACTGCCGGACAATTGTAAGCACTAATAACCTCCACTAAAAATCAAATGCACTTTGTCCTGCATAGCATTAGCATCTAAATAAAAGTTTTTCTTTAAGATGGTCACCAATACACGGAAAGAAAAGAACCCTCTGGTTTTTTTTTTCCCCTTAATTTTATTTTATTTCCAGAACAACGACTGCCAGAATATAGCAAGCAATGTTTTAAGGGGAAAAAATCCTGGCTGTAAATGTGCACAATATTCCACATTATATACATGTCATTTCTGAGCACTGTTGGAACGATGCAGTGTCAAATCTGTATGACAGATTGAGGTGAAAGCTGGGAAGAGAGAGCCTGTGAAGAAACAGCCCTGACTGAGTCAGGCATCCTATAGAATTTATCCTGCAGGCTATAAGTAACCGGTTTCATCACATAAAAGGAGGAGTGGAAGAGGGATAATTGTCTACTAATTTGGGTCTGGGCGGCGCGCCGGTCTAACAATGCCATCTAGCGCTGCCGGCCCCCGGGGACCCGGGGGACCCTCGCCCAGCCGGGAGCCCCCCGAGCGCCCAGTCCAGCCTCCGCCGTGCCGTCCCGCAGCGGCTCTCCCGGCCTGTCCCCCGCCACGGAGGGCATTCGACTGCTTGCGCCCCGTTCTGCGTGGGGGGCTCTGCCCCGCGCGCTGCTGGGGTTCCCCCAGATGCTCCCCCAAAAAGGGCAGCCTCTGTGCCCGGACGGGCCCAGGCTGTGCTTCTCTGAGCTGGAAAAAAAACTCACCAAAACTTTTCAAAGAACTGTTTTTTGGGATGAGGTTCCTGCTGTGGAGAAGCATATATTAGCAGTTCATATTGAAATTTGCTGCCTTTATGGGTCAGTAGGTGCGTTAAGCAATTGTCTGGAATTAGGAGTCTCAAAAGAAGGCGAAACAATGGTTTAAGTGCAATTTGTGTGGATGCTCTTACTTCTCCCTGTGTGTGCAGGACTTGCATGTGAGCACAACTGATGTTTTTCAGAAGATTTATTTGGGAGTGGAAGGGAGGAATTACCATCAGGAATAAGGAAAAGGTGGCTGGCAGCCCTAACTGCCGAGGAGCCTAGGACCTGCACAGCGGTGTGCAACTTTTGTTTATAATTTTGATTATTAAAAAAAATTGCTTAAATTTTCTGATTCTCTCTCCCCCCCCCCCCTTTTCTTTTCTTTGATCCCATTCACTAGTAACAATTTTATGATAAAACATCCAGGCTTCACAGACCTGGAAAGCTCCTGAATGACCTCCCTTGGGAGATGGAGAAACTCCTGGTCCCTCCAGCGAGGAGGACCATCAACACCCCCCGCTTCGCATCCCTTGGGGGGGTCAGCTCGTCCCAGAGGAGCATCAAGAGAAGGGTGTCTGAAATGAGCTTGGGTGCAGATGGGCAACCAGGGACCTTGGACACCCAGAGCTGCCAGGGACAGCACCGGAGACATCAGTACATCACGTGTATTATTCAGGAGGACAAAAAAAATTATCTTTGTTAAAGCATGACAGTATACTCATTCCAAATTCTGGACAATTTGGGCAAAAGCAGGCAGCCACCGGTTACATTTTTGAATTCCAGGCTTCGCCCGTGGTGCTGTGGATGGAGGCGCTGCCGTCGATGAGCGGTTTCAGTGTCCACCCCAGCCGAGCACGGCCCTTCCCCGGCACTGACCTACCGCTGCCTGCAGCACCGGTCGGCATGTTCCTGTTCAGGGTGTTGCAGGTGCTGGGGAGCAGGATTGCACCTCTCCGGGCACCTCTGCCACCGAGCCACTGCCGGGGATGCTCATGCACGATGCAGACAGGAGAGTTGTTGCTCTGTCAAAAGTGAGCCCTGCAAATTCTGCCTTGCATTTGCCATGGAAATGAAAGAACAAACCTTCCCTAGGTGCAAGCAGGTGCAGGAGGGCAGGGAGGAGCAGGAGCGAGCAGTGTACGTCCACAGTGGAGTGACTTTTCCCACTGTTTTTTTTTTTTTAATGATTTTTTAAATAATAACAACCTATAACTAAGGCTTTTAAACCATGGTGACGTAGCGTGCCCTCTCATCTAATGCAGACGTACCCACGACAAGGAATAAGGCTCCCCTGGTACCACGGGCGGCACAACCACCTCCTTGCTCTGGGTCAGATTTTGGGAACTGAGCTGTGGCTGAGCTGAGCTTCCAGCACGTGGGCTTGGTTGAAAACCCAAGCTTTCGTTCATTTTTTTAATTTTATTTTTTGTAAGAAGCTATGATATTGATATGTCTTGAAAATTTGGACAAATACCATTGGGTTTGGGTTTTTTTTTTTTTGTGGTGTGGGGTTTTTGTGTTTTGTTTTTGCCTAAATCTGTAGCATCTGAAGCAATCATTCTGGCAAGGCTGAAATATATCATTCATCCCAGGAAGGCTTTTTCATCCAAACACTTTTCCACGCAGAACAAACAAAAGAAGTTATCTGCTTTTTTTGGTGCTGGGGACTTCTCGCAAGGCTCTGTGCTGCCCAGCGCCACGCGTGGGACCTGGGAAACGTGGCTGCAGCCGCGGATATGCCGGGTGAGGCGGGGGGCAGAGCAGGGCAGCTTGGGGGGTTTCCTGGGAAATCTGCCTGAGTTTTGTCAGAAAGAGGCAACAAAAACTAGTAGGTCCCTGCAAGATGTTTTGATTTCATCCAGATGGCATTTTTCTGTTGGAAAAATGTTCCATTTTAAAAAAAAAAAAATGTCCTGATTAGCCCTGTAAATACTAACAGTTCGCAAGCTCTGTCCAAATTCCTGCCACTCACGTGTGTCCGCATGCTGCCGATGAGCTCTTCCAGTGAAGATTGTGCAAATCATCTTTACAGAACTGATGCGAATGCGTCAAAACCTTCTCCGGTGTGCTCTTCTGCAAAGTGGCACCAGCTGAGTGCATGGCAGCGTTATTTAAAAGAATATTCTTGGAAGGAATAAATCATAGGCTCTATTAATCTGTCCCGAGGTCAGGGTGAGGACACAGCTAGAGAGGTGTTTGTGGGGGCTACAGTGACTTCTTTTAGCTGTCTTGGAGGAGCTGGAAACAGCCGAGAGTTTATATTGCTATTATTTATTATTTTATTAAGAACTCCAGAGGTACTGCTTCCTCAGAGAGGTGGATGGATAAAATGATGCTTAGAAGTGCCCTTAGATTAATTAATGTAGCTATAACAACTTTATTACAGAAACAGCAAGTGAAAGGCTGATATGTACCATTGCTTATCACGGAACACTTAAGCTACAGCTGTAATTGTTTATGTGAACATCAATCTTTCCTACAGGTTTGGACTTGGTTCAATTCTGCAGCTGTTTCACAAACCAGAACCTTTACTTCCCTGCGATTTTTTAATTCCTGCTATTAACTAACCTGGAGAAGGTTGACAAAGGCTAACAGGTCTTTCCTCTTGCCAAGTGCAATTCAGCAGCCTGTGCATCACAAACATGTAGCCAGGTAGGTGCGAGTCTGTCCCCCAATGAACCCCAGACAAGCAATGTTTATTCATCCGCCGTGTTTAGCACAAACCAGTCGTCGTCCCTCAAGCTGACTGTCAACAGGGTGGATCCAGGATGCGATTGCCTAGAAAATATTTAATCTTTTGCAAGAAAAATCATTTTGATTACGTTTGACATTCGAGAAGATGAACTTGAATAGATGAAGAAAGCAAAGACGCATTGAACACGGTGCTAGGATTGTAGGCACCAGGCCAGTAAAAATAACCACTGTACACGGTGGATATATCAAATCAGAGGTTACAGAATCCTGACCATACCTGATCAAAACTGTGGCTGAGATGGGCTGAACACTTGGCAGAAAAAGAGAAGTGGATAGACATAGTAACATGTAATATGTTTGATCTAAAACCATCATATAAATAAATTAATATTTATGATCAATGAGCGGCACTTGCACTTCTTCTTTGTCAGTTCTCACCCCGCCGCAGCCACGTGTCATTATTAATTTACTGATATCTGCATATTTTTAGAGTCTTAGTTTTTCTCCCCCTCGTACACTATCTGTATTGGAGATCCACGGATCGATGTGCCTGTCTGGTGTCACAGGTTAGCAAGGTGGCACCGCGCTATTGTCACAGGCTGCAGCCTGCGGCTCTGGGGAGTTGCGCGTGCACAATGCTCGGAGAGCCCGATCTTTAATTACTTCGTTTGCGAGCTGAGTGATTACCAACACTGGGTTCACAGTCACAATATCCTTCAGAGTTAGGGTGTGCGCTGGTGAGCATCGCTGTGGGGACGGGTGCTGGAGCAGGCAGCATCTCCTACCTAGCACTGCCTTCATCCCAGGGTGCTTGCTGGTCTGCGTAGCCACCTCCTTGTCAACTTGAGCATGCTTCGCAGTGTTCCTTTGCTTCCTGCTCTCCTGGCTTGCCCACCAAAACCTTCGCATTTTGCATTACCTCCGTGGCTTCTCCACCCCAGCCTTCCTGGCCAGACCTCTTCCCCCAGCGGTATCCAGGGTCGGTAGGAAACTTCACGGAGCAGCTCCTGCTGGGCTTCCATCAGGTGCTGGCTGCTTTTTTCCCCACCACATTTTCATGTCTGGTTTAACCACCTCTCAGGGTACTTCAGTGGCCGTGTCGGTGGGTTTATGGCCAACCCTGTGCCTGGCGGCTCCCGGTCCCAGAGGTTCACCCTCAGCTCTGTGTCCTCCTTCCCGCTGCGGGACCCCGTAGGTCCGGAGGGGCCCGGGCTTGAGGCTGGTGGGATCTGACTGTGTCGTGCAGGACAGGGACCGTCTCTTGTCAAGCGATGCACAGGCATCGAAGAAAAAGTGTTTAACTTTTCATAGCATCCCGTGCTTGTGCCATATAATGATATTTCTTCATTGCCTCCATTTATTTTCATNGGACAGGGGCGCGGCGGGATGCGGGATGCGGCGGGATGCGGGATGCGGCCGCGGGGTACCCCCGCACCCCCCGCCGCCGGCCGGCCTTCCCCTCCCTGCGGTGGCAGCGAACACATCTCCCACTTCGGGTTGACTACAAATTGCTGTAATTAGTCCGTATCGCCTTTTTTTTTCTTTTCCAAGTTTATAGAAGTTTTCTGAAATACCACGCTGTGAGAAAGCTGCGCTCTGTCGCAGACTCGGGTGGGCACAGGAACAAGCTGCTGGACTTTTTTATCCCCCTAATGTTACAGATTTTTAGAAAGAGTTTCTTCCAGACTGTGAAGAGCAAAATTAAAAAGCCCTTCCCGTCCTACGTCAGAAATGCACAGGCACCAAGTGTTGGCAGGGGCTGCACACGTCGCTACCGCAGATCGCTTTTTTGTAGCAGTGTAATTAGCGTGCTTAGCAGATCACTGCAACTTTTACATACGGATATGTCTTATGCAAAACTGTATTGGGTGCTGCTGCTGCGGAGAAGTAAAAGGAGGGTTTAACCCTCTCCGGTCAACAGATGCTGGCACCTTGCTCTGCCAGCTCCTGCTCCCTAGGTCTTGCTCTGAAGTTCTTTTGCTCGTTGGAATAAACATGTAAACAATCTGCGCTAGAAGAAGCTGTGAAACTTTCTATACGTTAAATAATGTAATTCAGTTTAAATATCAGTTCATTATCTGTTGCTTGGTAATATCTTTATCACTGGCAACTGATGGGAGCTGATTACGATGAGTTGCAGCTCACTCTTATTAATTGCAGTTGATTA
Source organism: Fregata magnificens (assembly GCA_013389945.1). Lineage (NCBI taxonomy): Eukaryota > Metazoa > Chordata > Aves > Suliformes > Fregatidae > Fregata > Fregata magnificens. The sequence continues at coordinate 15,214 of WAAD01000566.1, read as the reverse complement.
ACGTAGTTTAATATTACAGATACCCTTTCTCTGCTGCTAGATTTTGCTGGTTTTCAGCGGCTCTGAATCCAAGGTACATGGGGAAATACCTCCCTCTAGTGCTAACGTCTATATTTCTTTGTGGAATCAAGTGTACTGTCTTTGATAGCGCACAGACTTTTTATTAAGTCTGATCTGGAAAACGCTGAGATTGTTTTTGATGCTATCTTCTCAGGCTTGGATCTTACGGCTCTTCCTGAAAGGGCTAACACTACTTTGAAGTAAAATACCACGTACTTAAAAGGCCAAGGGCAACGAAGGGAATAGAGATGCATAAAGGGAGAGTTATCTAAGATTAACATTGCATGTCAAGGTATGAGAAATGTAGGATGCCAAAGTAGATCTGGAGGGAGAAAATTGGTGTTCTGCTTCAGGTGATCTGAGTTACAATTTAAAGTTTTCCTAAACCAGTGACTTCTCTAAGAAACCTGCGGAACCGGCAGGGAGGAAACACAAGACTTGCCCCAGAGCTTACCCAGGCTCAGCAGGGAACTGGTGGGACTGGGGACTGGTGGCACCTCTTCCCGTGGAAACCGCCCAGGTACCCAAGGGGCAGGTCTGCGGCTCTTCAGTCCTCCCAGGAAACAAGCAGCCTTTCCTGGGCAGGATGGGCATGCTCTGGCCTTGCTCAAATTTATGCCCAATTCTTGATTGAACAAACCCCTCAAACAATAATTAGTCCAGATCCTACTAATCTAGCCAGCTGGTTTGGGTTTACAAAAACCCCGCGATGAAAACTGTGGGTGCTGTGCATCTTAAACTTGAAATTGCTTACAAACTTCTGGTAGATTCATTAAAAATGTTCTAATATATGTGGGAGTAAAAAAATGGGAAGGGGATGACTTAGATGACTGTAGAGTGACTGTTTCCTGCCATTAATTTCCAAAGTTATTTCTTATACAGTATGAAAATACTTGCTATGTTAGCACTCTAAGTTAAGTGTCTCAAATGTGCATTTAATTTGGATTTAATAACACCATTTTTCCTTATGAAAACTCAGTCAATTATTGAAAGCATTTCTTGAGGTTTAGCAATTATTTAAGAGGTGCATTTACAGTAAAGTAATTAACTCAAATGGCATGTTCATGGAAATAGTATATTTAAAACAAATTTAAATATTTGTTAGCAGAAGAAAATATTTTATACTACTATAATTTGATAATCTTCACATTCATTGTCTCTAAAACTTTTTAGTATCATTTAGCAACTTGATGGAGAATTTTCAAGAGCCTTGGGGAAAAGGCTCTTGGGGATATAATAGCAATAAGTGCTTTTAAATGTGATGCAAGTAATACAGAATTACAAAAAAAAAAAAAGTGAGTGGCTCCAACTATAACCAGCTGTCCCTGGCTTCTTTCTAAATTGTTTTTTTTCTTATAGAAAAAAAATCAATTGAATGAGAAAAGATGAAGAAAAGGCAGGGGGAAAAAACTAGAAAAAACTTGATAATTTATTTTACAGCTATTCGGACGCTCACGAACAGATGATGACCTTTTTTCTGAATGGTCATTTTCCTTTTTATCTTCTTTCTGCCATTTGCCCAGCGCAGAAGATAAGGCCTGGGTCAGGCAGAAAAGTTGGTGTATTTGCCTAAAATCTCCGTGCCACGCCAGTCCCTTTGGAGCCCTGCGGCCGAGAGCCCCCGTCCGCATCGCCCCCCTCCCGCAGCGGCACCAGCCGGAGGGGCGGCCGGAGCTGGGCCGGGGCGGGGGCCCGGTGAGAACCCCCGCTTTATTTCTCCGCTTTTGGGGTTCAACCTTTCTTTGTGTTTGCTTTGCACTCTAGCGAGTCCTCCTGCGTCACTGGTGGGGTTCAGACTCCTCCACACAGCTGCCGGCGTGGAAATAGAGGGGGCAGGAACGGTGCGGAAGGGCTGCACGTTCGGTGTAGCGCTGAGCGCAATGAATAATTGTTTGGGGTCAGCAGACCCGTCCTGCTGTTGGCCGAGCTGGAGGAGGCTCAGGCTGCGTTTTGCTGACCGCTGCTCTGCGTGGGCGCTGTGGTGTTGCCAGATCCTCTTCTCCAGCCTTTGGGCCCCTCTGCACAGATGATTTCTGGTCCTGGCTCAGTTCCTCTCCTCACTGGACTTGCTCATCATTTCACCATTGCTGTTTCCCTCGCAGCACGCTGCCAGCCTCCTCTCCCCGTCCCCTCCTGACCTGGGCAGCAGGTTTACCTGCCCGCAGTGTGGTCTAACCCTGGCACGGGGCCGGGGCGCTGGCTGGCCCGGTGGGCAATGTGAAGGGCTACGCTGGTTGCATGCACCTGCCAGGAAGGCAAAGAAAATATTAACTGTTTTCTTTAATGATGGTAATAATAAATACGCAGAGCTGTGGCACAGGAAGAGCCATTTGCAAGAGGACAGCCTGCCCTGAACGAGAGGGGAGGCTGGCTGCGGTAAAGCAGGCATGAAATGACCTATTAGGGAGATTAAAATAAACCCACTTCAGCACAATGGGTGTAGTTACATCATTACATTTATTGGGCTTTACATTTATTATTAACATAGATATTCCTCATTACTGCCTGCAGACCTAAATTAATTTCTCTCCTTTATCCTTTTAATTCTGGCATGCCCTTTCGTACGGTGTCTTCTGCTAATTTAAAACAAAGAAACTCTTGCTGACAGAATTAAAATAGGTGTCTCAGAAATTGCTGGCAAAACTACCTCCATCGGCACGGGGAGGGATGCTGAGTTCCCAATTTAACTTTTAAGGCAAGTACCAAACTGCAGCTGAAACCGGTCCAGCGGTGGGACTGGCCGCAGAATTGCGACGTGCACGTGGGATGAGCAGACGAGGAAACTCAATGTTGCCTTAAGAAGGAGGGTTGGGACGTCACAGATGGCAGAAGTTTACTTTAAGGCATGAAGCGTCTGTGAAAACCGATTCCCAGGAGCCACAAGATAAAGCAAGCCCCGGAAGGAGGGCCCGCAGGAGGCTGCCTATTAGAAAGTACAAAGGGTTTTAAATCAATAGGGTCTTGTGTTAAATGCGGATAAGCCGCAGCGCAGCCCAGCATTGGACCATGAGGGGGCACGGCACTGAGGGAGCAGGTGGGGCGCCGGGGGCGGCTGTGCCCACCAAACAGGGCATGGCCAACCGTCTCCGTCACCCCGAGCCCCTCGGGAGGCAGCTTCTCTCTCCTAAAAATGCAGCCAAACCTGTTGTATCCGTGCTGGGAGCAACCCCGAGGGTATTTGGTGATTCTGAAGGGGAGGGATGTTAATAAAGTATTTTTTCTTCATTATTCATTTCTAATAGCTATAATACAGTGTTACAGGATACCTCAGTGAAGACATATTAGCTGTTCTTATGCTATCCCATGCACTAAAGACTTACGCTGAGTAAGCAGGATCAGCACGTGGCTCAGCATCTTGGTTCTGCTGCCCACACTTATTTTTTCTGCACTTGTTTTATAGGAAGAATCATGTTCTGGGGGTTATTACTGCTAGGAAGCTCATTAATTTGTTCAAACATGCAGTGACTAATTGCAGAAGAAGCACAAGCAGAGTCCGGATGAGTTCCTTACCCCGTTTGAGGGGTCATTAGAAACCGCTGAATTATTCATCCAGGGTTGGGCAATTGCACTTGTAATACCCAGCAACTTGATCCCAAAAGGCGTTTTCCTGATGCCACCTACTTGGATGATGCTTTGTGTGGATGTCAGCTTTCTTCTGCATGTTTGCAAAGCCACGTTACTGTGGATCCAGCCCTGCTCTTGGCCTGGTGAGTATCTCCTGGCAGTCCTGCTGCCACCCGAAGAGATTTTTTTCAACGCCTGTTTGCAATATAGACCTTAAGACAAGTTGTTCCTGAATCTTGTGTCTCGCAGCAGAAATGTGTGTGGGTTCATTTGGGTTGAGTTGCACAGGAAATTCGTGCCTGGAGCCAGACAGTGTGGTTAGCTTCCTGGGAATGGTGTCAGGTGCTGTAAAATATCCTATGTGGTGGGTCCGCAGCCCTCTGGGGCTGGCGATAACCCCAAGCCTCTGCTGCAGCCCCTGAGAGGTGGGCTTTCTGAAATGCTCGCAGGGTGCCGTCACAGCCCCGCCAGCCCAGCCCTGCGCTGGCACGACCGCTGGCCTTCCTAACCGGGAGGAAAAGGCGTTCAGCCAGGACGAGGGACCCCGAGCTCCCTCGGAGTGATGTTCGAGCAGCTCTGTCCTCACCGGTGCTGAGACAGCCTCAGGTCCACCCTGCTCACCTCCTGGACATGCCACCGCACCTCTCCCTGCGGCCAGGAGGCCTTCCGAGGGGAGTCTGTCTGTCTGTCCCTCGCCTGCTGATGGGGCAGAGCGATTCCAGGGTGTCCCCCCATTGCAACCCACTAAGGGGAGCTCTAATCACAATGATAAACCCTGAGCTGGGGACGGGATTTTTTAATTATTATTATTATTATTATTTTTTGTGGAAATCTTCCATATCTTTGAATTTATATTTTAGTCTTTAGAGGACTGTCCAAACTACGTATATATTTGTAAAGCTAATTTTTTAAGAAATTTTGTGTTCTGTTTTTTCTTTTGGTTTTTTTTTCCCCCCCTCTCTTTTGGTGCAGGATTTAAAGGCTATGCTGGTTTGGAGTTTTAAACTTTATCTGGACAATAAAGTGGCAAATCATGGGGACGATCCTGCCTGGGGCTCCCCAGAGCAGAGAGAGCGTACAGGTCAAATAGCTTTGCTTCGGAATATTTCGGCCATAACCCTGCAAACGTAACTTCTGTGCGATTTTCCATCGCGGGGCTGGCTGTGCCGCCGCAGCGCAGAGGGAAAGGCGCCTGGTTAGGCTGCTGGAGGGGCTCCCGGATGGGGTTACTTTCTCCTTGAAGCATAAAGCTCCTCTCCTCGCTCAGAACAAGAGTGTGCCTCCACCTTGACGGGTCAGAAAGGTCTTTCCTTGTGGGTTTGAGGTTTGGTTAAAGTGGCGTGCTTGTTTACGCTTATTACACGTGGTATCTGGAACAAGACGCAACTCAGCGTCTGGCATTAGAAAAGTAAACGACTTCCTATATAGTTTTCAGGTGACGTTGAAAACGTTTCCAACGTGTTAAAAGTATGTGTAGGAAGAAACGGAGCAAAGTCTGACTGTTCAGAAGCTCTGTCTGACCATGAAGACCTACGGGGTGTTCACAAGACATTGTTCTTCCCCCAGTGAGTAATGAGAGCTCTCGATATACATGGAAATGTTTTTAAAAAGGCTCAGATTTTGAAACGGGTTAAGCGTAGCCACTCTGGCATCTGAGCTGCTCCGAGATAGAAATGCTGTGCTTTAGGGCTTTCATTTTCACTCTGCACGCTTGTTCCCAGAGAGCAATTTGGAAACAGTGTTGGTTTTATACTGGTTTAACGCCAGGGATGCTTCTGTGCAATTCTGCTCTACGTGCACACAGCGGCACTGCAGCCCCTGCGCTCGGGCGGACAGTACCGGGCTCATGGCATCTCCTGCAGCTGCCTTGGTACCTCCTCGGGAGCGAATGACCAGCCCCTGGCAGCATTCCGGTACGAGCTTTATTTTCCCTGCTCCAGCCGGCAGCTGGACGCTTTGGCCCGCTAGCCAGGGGCAATGCAGTGCAGGCTCATACGAACTGGGAACTGCTTAGCCTGACGTCTGAGAGTAGGAAATATGATTAAAATCAATGGAGAGCAGAAACCTGACCTAACTTTCCTCAAACATCATTTTCCGTCCTGTTTTAATTAAATGCTGTGTCCAAGCAGCCTGCAATCGAGCTCTGGTAGGTGCAGCCTGTGCATTTGTTAGCAGCACCTCGTGATGAGCCAGTGGACATTTTGCAGACCCTACACGCAGCACGTGTTCACTGAACAGCAGTACGTGGGTTTTGAATTGACTTTCACCACCACTTACGTAAATCTTCGGTGTTCGTACTTGTACTGGTTTGCAAAACGTGTTATGTTGCTGCCTTGAAAGGCTCATCTCGCCTGCAGCTCGCCGTGCCCTGGGCTGCTGGCTGTGCTGCTGCGGGGTCTCGCTCGGGGGGGTGACCGCAGGCAAGGCACGCCGGCCCTGGCTCCTGCCGGGGCGTGCTTGGGTGGGCGACAGCGTGGGCCTGGCAGAGTCTCTCCTGCCAAAGAGCTCACTGAGGCTGGGAACAGAGAGAACTGAAACCTCAAATTCCCCAAAACCTCAAAATTCCCTTTCATACATCTGCTTGTCCCAAAGCAAAGGTACGAGCTCATCACAGGTATTTGCAAAAGCAAAGAGCAAGGTCATCCCTTCAGAGCAGCGAGGAGAGGAGCAAAATTGAGACTACTATTGGGGAAGCTACAGGCTCAGCCTCTTAGCTTACCTGGTACTAGAAACTGAATTGCTTGCCAGGTTATCTCCATCTAGTATTTAAATAATTAGCAGGAAAATCTGTGCATTGTCGGTTGACAGAGAGATTAAGGGCACGATATTGCTGTTAGCGCAGAGCCCTGGGGTTGCTTGCCAGTATCTTTGTTAGTAACCAAGCACAGGATTAACCTGTAATAATACAGCTGGGCTCACAGGTCGATAATTTACGGATATGCTCTGAATGTTAGCAGTTTGAACAGTCTGCAAAATTACAGAATTAACGTGTTTAGGAAAGGTTTCAGAAAATGCTTGGAAAAGATAACTACCTAAAGTACATAAATTAGGGTTAACAAGGTATGTCAAGAGAATACCCAAATTCAGAGCTTTCCGCTGGCTGGCATTCAGCAGCAGGCCCATGCGGGGTGACTTCTGGCCGCTCACAAGGCTGGCACGGCTGCAAGCACCCATGTACCTAGCTGGATGTAAAAATGAATTGGGAACACACGCAATAAACAGCAAATATGAAGTCTCCCTGTGTTACGCTGCAGTCAGTAGTAGAGCCCGGTCTGAAGTCCTCCTGCCCGGTTTCTGGCTCCATGGCAGCCCGGGGCTGCTTGCACGCAATTTTGTATATAGACATATTGATGAATATAAAGGAAAGGATATTAAGGGTCCAGAATAAACCAGAGTAGATTAAGAAATGCCGCACTAAAGTTATCTGTGCAACCCCTTGTAGGTACAGGGCTTGGCACCGTCTGTAGTTACAGGCTCTCACATTATCTTTCTGGCTGTCATATCAGCTGGTGTTTGCTGGTCGGCACAAAGTGGCGCAGAGATAAGTGGCCAGGTCCTTCACACGGAGGACGTCCTTCTGTCAGCGCTTGGCCAGTGTCGGGTGATCTCTCGTGGCCTTCGGGTTACTGGGTAAAGGGGATGGGGTGTAAGAAAATGGCCTGTTTCTCGTGGGAACCCCCCTGGTTCGTGCAACCCTTGCAGAGGGTCTGGTGCAGGCGCCGATCACCAGGCAGGGCTGGTGCGGGCAGGGCTGCTGCAGGCAGGTTGCGGTACCGGAGGAGCGGGCTTCTGCCGGCAGGTCAGGCAGCCAGAGGCCCGGAGCTGCACGGGGTGGCAAAGAGAGCTGGGAGTTACTGTGCCAGCTCCGTGGGTTGGAAACCTGGTCGAGACCTCCTTGGCCCCATAAATATTATTAACGGTCATAGATGAAAATTAAATTTGTTCTGGTGGAACAACTTAAAAATGGCATGTTCTTTCCTGTAGTCTAGAGGCTTTTCACATACTGTAAAAATGTGTTATTCGTTTTATAGGGTCATATTTTATAAACAGCAAGAAAAGTTTTTGTTCTCTGATGACCAAATTTTGCTTTCAGTTTTCCTTGGCTCCAGTTAGATTTGGCCAAAACAAGGACCTCTGTTCTCACCAGGACCGGTCTAAGGGGTAGAAGTCACATTCAAACCCTTACCTTACCCCAGGTAATACCTTTCTTTTAGGGCTAACTTTTAATTTTACATTTTAAATTTCCATTTTAAATTTGAAGGTGGTTGTTCTCTTCAGTCTGGAGTGCTTCACCATCAGTCAGCAAAAATGAAACTCAGTACAGCAAGAACAGCTGAGCCTGTCTCCGCATCCCCGGAGCACCACATTGCTAGGTCAAAGGGAAAGTGGTGTGGGCAAAAAACATCATCCTGGACTACACATTTTCCACTTGAAGCACGTTGTATAAAAGGATATGGTTTGGCTCCAGAGTACTTGAGTTATTCCATGTTAAAGATGGATTTTTATTTCATTAACTTTGGTGGGAATTGCACCAGGCTCTGCAGAAGCTGAAGTTGCCCTCTTGCATCTTCTGCATTTTCTGGTAACTCACTCGTAATTAAGCCTTGTCTAAACTGCTCAACAGCAGTTCTCAGAATTATTTGCAGGGCATCACATGCTTCCGTACGGGCTATTTTTGTCATTGTTATCCGTGTACAAGCAGTTTTCTGCTCCGTGCGCAGCCCATAGCTGGGGTGGCAGCAGATGTGTGGCAGGCGGCCCCCCCGGCCACTGCAGACCCAGATGGGGACGGGGGCACGGCAGCAGTGCTGAGGGGACAGGGGCTGGGGAATTCAAAGTGAAGCCCAGGACGCTCCCCAAAGTCCTGGCAGGAGCTCTGCCAGCTGGGCTGTAACCTGGGCAGCCCTCACAGCAGGGCTAAGAAAGGAGATTTTATGTCTTAGAGGCCATTTCTTCCACCCAGGAGCTGTGTCCAAGTCCCGGTGTGCGAATAGCCACGTGAAAGCGGTGAACCTCAGCCATGGCTTCACTTTCCCTAACCCTTCGTGACCCTCCAAGTGACTCTTGCAAAGCAATTTTATGGTGAATAGGGTCTTTGCCTCTTCTGTCCTGAAGCCGTGCCTCTGCAGATGGGTCTCAGCCTGGCAGAGGGGCTGCTCCAGCTCCCGGTCGCCCTTGCCCGGGGACCCGCGGGGCACGGTGCTGGGGGGATGGCACGGTCCCCCTCGCCCACCCCGCTGCGCACACCAGCCCCTTCAGCCCCGAAACACCAGGCTTCCCCTTAGACAGCTGGTCTTGTCTCGGAGGTTATATTAAGATTGCTCAGTTTGTTGAAAACTGCTTTTAATTGAAGCGTTGATCTAAAGTAAGAAAAAAACCCCAGAGAACAGTTGCCCAGTTAATTGCACAACTCCATCCAAACTTGCCTACCCAAGGTCATGTCCCCATCCTGCTGCAATTCAGAGCAATTCACTATGGAAAAATGGCAGGAATTGGCTTCCCAAAGACATTTGCAGTGCTTTGGGATGCGGAAGCTGGGAGAGGCCGACGGAGTGAGGCCCCACAAGTCCTCTTCCATTCGTCAGGAAGGACTCACGGCCATCCCTCTGCCCGGGGACGGGGAGGGAAGGCAGAGCCAGCAGCTCAACCCAGACCTGCCGACCAGCACTTTTTCACCAAAACCCCAAATTCTGGGATTCAAGTTTATTTTGCAGTGTTATAGTTTGCCAAATATAGTTTTCCTACAGTGAGGAATATTGATGAATTTCATCTGACCGAGATTAAAATAACATTTCACATGTGCTATATATAGACTTTTTCTTTTTTAGTTACTAACTAGAGCAGTGATTTCACAGGGGTCTGGTGGAAGGACGCTGGAGCTTTCAGACCCTAACCACAAACTGCCCGTTGGTGCCTGTGTCGATGCGTTCGCCGAAGGTACCTCCCGCCAGAGGACTCCTGGCCACGTGCCCAGGCGATGGCCAAGCCGTTGGGAAATGCTCTGAATGGGCTTTGGGTTGAGTTTATCAAAGGCATGGGCAGCTAGCCTTTCCGGAGGGATGGACACCGCCGGGTCCAGGAGCTGTGCTTCAGTCGCTACAGAAGGGCCGTTTAAATAATAATTTTTCTGGGAGGGACAAAAGGGGCGGCAGCACTTCATCTATATTTATGGTGCCACAAATGCATGGCAGATGGCACTGCTTTTGTGTCTTCACACTTTCAGTGATGTTTAATTACAGGCCTATAAATAGCTGGGTTTATGACTTACGGTCAGATGCTCTTTCATCATGGTGGGAAAATAAGTAATAACAAGCACATCAAGAGAGCGGTTTTATTTTTTCCCCTTCCCTTCATGCAAGCGCCCCTGTCATCGTGACAGAGGATTTTCAGAGATGGGGGTTTCTGCCAGATTTCTGCTGCACTCTGCTCTTCTCCAGCCACCCAAAGGATTTAGTTACAGAGGAAGGTTTGTACGCTAACCGGAGTATTTATTACACAGAAAAATTCTGGATTTGATGAGATAATAGTTGGGTCCATGCACCCTTGGGTCTTTCCTGAAAATAATCCATGTGGCAAAATGAGAACAGGCTGGGTATAAATCTAGTACTTTGTTTGTAAAACGCTGTTGGAGACTTTATGGGTCTGACTTCACTCTGTAAAAGAGCAGATATATTCCTTATCGCCTGACGCTGCTAAGTCTCATTCAAATGAAACCAACACCGACAGCCTGGTTTTTGTAAGTGAAAATTGCAGGCTCCTCACTATAATATGCTTTTGAAGGAAAATCATAATTGATGGCTTCCACATGCTCACAGCCATGTGGAAAACATGGTTTTTTTCAGAGAAAAACCTTGGGACAGAGAAGAGCAGGAGGGTGGAAGCAGATTTCCAGGCTTGGGAGCAGGCAGAGGGCAATCGGCCCCAGAACGTCTTGTGCTTTGCTTTTACTCCTTCTGCCTTAAATGCTCTGCCACGTGAAGATCAAATAACTGTAATTGGGGGAAATAGCAGTCAAAGCAGCGTCTTCTTTGGAGGTGCCTCAGCTTTGCCAAAAATAATACTCGTGCTTCATGGGAAGGCTCATTTCAGCAGCAAATGTGGTGCTGCTGGGGGCAGCGTGGGGGCTGCGGGCAGGCGACGCCGGAGCGGGGAGGAGCGCCCGGGCGGCTGGGGCTCGTGTGCTGCAAGCGCGCTGCTAGAGGTAAAATGAGTAGTACTTGCACAAGGTACTTCATGAAGAAAATTAGCCATCAGAATAAAAGCGGTGTAACATTTATTTTTGAAAAAGTGGGGAGAAAAAAACTTAAATTCGAGTTAAATGGGGAGCCAAATGTAAAGCTAATTTAAACCCAACCTTTAAGCTTTTCAAGCTGCTTATCTCTCATCGATAGATATTGACTGCAGAATAATTATGCTAAATCTTTGTCAGAAGCAGGAGGCTGTAATTATAAATAGTTGGTAGGTGGGTCCATCCTTAGGGAGCCCCGCTGACAAGGGAAGGATGATCTCCTCTTGCCCTACGCGTCTGGTCTCCGTCCTGCAGCAGTGACCAATATTGAAGATCCATCTAACCAAATGTCTTTACGATATTGATTCATTTATATTATTTTGGATTTCCTTTTTTCATATATCTCTCAAATTTGTTTTGTTTTTCTTTTTTTCTCTCTCTCCCCCCCCCCCCCCCAAGCTTTTTTTAATGTCAATAATCACCTAGCAGCTGGTGCTTAGCTAACTTTGTGACCATAATTTTCTGTGCTTAGATAATTATGTCACTGCTGTTCTGGAAGAGAATCCACTTCACTATTGGTCTAGTACAGAGATAATGTATTTATTAGAATATTGTAAGAAATCACATGAATTACTCCACAGGGAGGAATAGATAAAGATTCAAGTATTATATTTAGTGAAGGTTTGGCTTGAATAGAAACCTGTTGTATAACACTCCTAAATCCACGCTTGTGAGTGTTATGTATTTGTGTGATGGACCTAAGCCATCCCCTGGCAGGGTCTTGCCTTGTTTCCATACCCGTTGCTTCTCCAGTAGTTGTTTAGCCAGTGCCTAGCAGCCTTCTATCCTGTCTTTGGTTTTTAGTGAACATGCACTAGAAAGAGGCCACTGCCGCACTAAAATAAAACCCCTTTAAATGCCAGTGTTCTGTTCTGTGCCCCATTTTGGTACCCAGCCTCTATATAACACAGAAACAGTGAGGAGGGATAGATTTCGACTGCCACCAATATAAATCACAAACCAGATTTCTTCCATTTAATTTATAGCGGAGCAGCATGGTCCATAGGAAAGGTCATGTTTGAAGATGAGCTCCAGTAGAAAACCACAGCCCATGAATAATATTCTCTCTAAGAAGAACTAGAAATTGCTGAAAATGCCTGAAAAGTAGGAGAATGAACATCAATTTTTGATTTGTACCTTGATGAAATAGATTTCTTTACAGGAGATTGGCACACATAAAAACTTCATCTGCGTCCCAAGTTTATTAAAAAAAAAAATTACAATGCCTTTGATATAGTTATCATGCCCAGCTTTTATTGCTCATCTTACTGCATGACAGATCTAGCGCGGTTTGTGACCTCCACTTCAAAGACTGCTGTTCGTACCCTACCAGCACCTGTGCCGCTATTTTAGGTAGCTCAGAGTGAATATTCGTCTTGTGTCAGTGTAGGACAGATCGAAACCGGAACAACCTTAACAAACAAGTACATTGATGCGGCTTGATACTGGACACAGTGGGCGTTTGTCTGAATCGGCTGCTTAGAACAGCCGAGAGCCGGGAACAAAGCGAAAACTTAAAACATCTCTGTAGTGATTAAAGTGACTTTGAAATCTTAAAGTAGTCTCCTATTAATTACAGGAGGCCACTAATTGCATTGGCCTCCAAACCTGTAATTCAGAGAGAGAGAGCATCGCAGGATGTGTTCAAGGCAGTACAAACTAGAAGATAGCATTTATACCAAAGGAAGCTGCAATAGAGCGGTAATAAATATAAATATAGAATATATACAAATATGCAACAACCCCACCAACAAAGATATACATGACATAAGGAAAGAATCACTCCGATGACCTCCCGTGCCAGCTGAAGTGCGGGTTGGATGGATGCCCTGTGAAGCCCAGACTCTCCAGAAGGTGTGAACACAGCCTGAAACCCCAACCGCACGTGCCAAAACAATGATACCTGCTCCCAAAGCGTAGCAACTCCTAACAATGAAAGCTGCAAGCTTTCTAAAAAAGATAAAAGCTTTGTGAGTAAGATATAATTGAGTAACTGAAGAGTAAGGATACGTAAAAAGATTTTAGAATATTTATTGCATGTCATTTCCCTGTGCTGAGGTGTCAGCGTGTCATTCCCTAGGCGTCACGCTGCTCTTCCAGACTGTTACACCAGGCACTTGGTTAGACACAACCTTGGTCAAGTACAACACTTGGCAAAGCAGAGAGGAGAACAGCAAGGATGTACGACTCTGAAATTCAGAGGTCAGGAGAACCTCAAGTTCAATGTGATAAAGAGGAGGTTTTTAAAAACAATAGAGACTGAATGAAAAAACCCCAGCATTAATAGAATAAATCAATGTTAAAAATCAATTAAAAATAAATTTTAAAAAGAGGTGGGGTTTTTTTGAACTTGACATTTTAAGAAGCAGTCTCTGCTGTATCATGGAGGGGGGACAACAAACTTTGCCTACTCTGTACTTCTCTCCAGGTTTTGTAACAGCTCAGTATTACCTAGTAGAGTTGAGCACAAAGCAAGTTAGACACCAAATTGCTGGCTGTTTGACAATATAAGTGAATGCCCCAGCCATGAATCGACTTGGGAAAAAAATTTCGATACCAGATTGCACATTGAATTGACATACTAAATAAGTATTTAACAAATCATTACAACAGATAGCTGTTGCTGGTTTACTCAATAGTATAAATTGTTAATAGCTGTATTATTTGCTAGATAATTGATTGTGATAACCATGCGTGGTGAGAGGAAAGCCACGAAGCTGGGGTGGCTGAGGGTCGGTGGCGCAGCACACTGAGCAATGTCATGCTCCAGAAGCAGGACAATATCTAAAGCCAAAGGGGGTTTCTCATTGAAAATAAAGGTAATCAAATGAAGGGGGTGGGAGAGGAACGCTGCGTGCACCCAACCCACGCACCGCTGCTGTGTCATCAGGCACCACACTTAATAACGGGTATACTTGTTGATCAGCATATGTGGGCTGGGAGCAGGGGAGAGAAAGGCTGGCTAATGTGTGGTGACATTAGATAAATAACTGCTGTTTTATCCTCACGTACAACGGCTGGAAGATGAGTTGATAGTACTTTGTAGTAACATCTTGCTAGCGCTGTGTGTGCCAAGCTGTCCCTGTCCTCACCTTCAGGCTCTACCCATCCTCTGCTTCTTGATCTCTTTCCGATGAAAAAGCACTTTAGTCCAATATTATATTTAGTACAATATATTTAGTACAAAGATATTCAATCTAAATGTAAAAAAATTCTGTTATGCAGCAGAGCAATCTCTCTTTGATTGGGATTTGATTGATTATTGCTTTCCCTTAGAGAAATTCTATGAATCGCCTTGTTAAAATAATTTGGCATGCTAATTGGTAATGTTTTCATATTTTGAAGGCACAGCTCAAACCTGTGTGTCTTGCTGTTACTGCCTAGAACTGATCTTTCTAGCTTTGCAGCATTTCAGGGCCAGGGTGTTTTGGTTAAAGAAAAACAGCCTGTATCTTTTTTTCCTAGAAAAATCAGACTTTTAATTGCTCTCAAAACTAATTACTATGCTGGGTTTATCACTGCAGCCAGTTGACATTTCAGCTACGGCGTTGGCTCTCTAGCTTTGACATTAATGACATCTCATGAAAATGCTAATGTGTTCGTAAGTGATGATCCTGCTTATTAAATATATTTCACTGATTTGCAGAGTATGTTGCTGAAAACATGTATTCCCCCAATCAAAGACGAATGTATTTTATGTGCTTTATATGACTCTGCTGCTAATCAAAATTATTCAAGGCCAGATCTTTTGATTAGATTTTTTTACTGTTGCGGCTACAATTAGGCTAAAGAAGGCACTCTAATCTTTAAGGTATGTATATTCATTTTATATAGGCTTTGGGAGGTTTGTGTTTAAATGGATATGGCTGGATTTTCCACTGCTTATTTTAGCAATGGATTTGATAGACGCAGCACCTAAAAACTGCTAGATGAGAACTGGAAACATAGAATCATGGAATGGTTTGGGTTGGAAGGGACCTTAAAGATCATCTCGTTCCGACCCCCCTGCCATGGGCAGGGGCACCTGCCGCTAGACCAGGTTGCTCAAAGCCCCATCCAACCTGGCCTTGAACACTTCCAGGGACGAGGCATCCACAACTTCTCTGGGCAAACCTGTTCCAGTGCCTCACCACCCTCACAGTGAAGAATTTCTTCCCTAGATCTAATCCAAATCTACCCTCTTTCAGTTTAAAGCCATTACCCCTTGTCCTATCACTACATGCCCTTGTAAAAAGTCCGTCTTTCTTGTAGGCCCCCTTCAGCTACGGGAAGGCTGCTATAAGGTCTTCCTGGAGCCTTCTC
>WAAD01000564.1:0-25988 GCA_013389945.1 Fregata magnificens | reverse complement strand
AAAACTGCATACATACACAGCGTTATTTTTCATTCATTTCAATCAAAAGAACATTAGCTTTCTGTATAGGCTGTTAAAGGTCCGCATTAAGCTTTTTTCCCCCACAGCATAATGTGTTTATTTTTCTGGCACAAAGCTGAGCACATTCCCATGCATATGTGAAATGCTAATCAGGTATGTCTAATTCACTTGTGTGGCTATAGTGTCATAGTGCAAAGTACTGAAGAAACATGATGAACAAATTGAAAATTAGTCAAGCTCTTGAAAAGTTTTCAGTATAAATAGGAGTTTGATTACAACAGAGAGACAATGAAGGATCGATCACAGGGTACAAGTCAGCACAGTGGTGGGATTCATTTCACCAGTTTTCAAATATCCATAAAGTAGATAATGTAGTACCTGCACTAACCATCTGGATTCTCTTCTTAGTCATCAGACAGAAATGGGCATTTCAAGGAAATATGTCTCATCTTGTGGTAGGTGTTTAATATAAAAATGTGTTTCTCTCTCATTATAAAGATAGTTCAGACAACTAACTGCAGTATAAATATCCTGTGATGGGTAAAATGAATCCCGCCAGGTGAATATTAAATGGAATAGGAATGAATATCGTAAAGGTATAGCATTTAAATAATGTGATTTTTTTCCCAATTTGGCAACTGACTTATTCCACACTGCTTACATTTTAGAAGACTTTTGTGAAATACAACTTGTATTACATAATGTACATTTCTGTAGTGGAATTGCCAGGAAGTAGTTATTTAGAGAACATCATACTGGAACGTTACTACATTCTTTTAGAAGCTGGATGCACCCAATTTGATTTTTAAATGTAAAAAAAGCTTGCAATTTTGGGAGTAATTTTTGTTTAAAAATCAGGCTGTTTAGCAAGGCTAACAATTCACACTGCTGTTCAAAAAATATCCATGTTATGTAGGTAACCAATGTTGATATTCCTAACTAAAAAATCCTACTTAGCTATACCCCAGTCTTAGAAAGTATAAAATACCTTATGTCCTGACAGATTCAAAACAGAAAACAAGAAAATCTTAACAGAAGTATATTTAGTGCAGGTGTATTTGAACTGTAGTGCAAAAAGGCCATTCATAATTCGTCATGTTCATCATGGAGTTAATTCCTATTGCTCCATATTCAATTAAAGACTGCAAAAAAATAATTCTTCTGTTTGTAACAAGCACTGTAATACAACTCATTTTCTGAGGCTGACCTAGTTAATGTTCTTTTTTTAACTACTTTCACTGCAACATGACAGCTTGCCACTTAGATCTCCAGACATTATCTCCATGATGCTTAATGAACAATTCTTCCAAGTGGCCTGAATGATGGCTATGAAACCATAAGATGTAATATTACCATATCCTTAGTGTATAATGAAGGCTTCCAAAAATCAAGAAGTACATTAAAATTAAGGATAAAATATATGTAAATGACAAAAAGAAAAATTATGTAGATTTGAAGACTAGATAGACAGACTCTGATTCCCAACCAGCCCATTTGCTGCCTCTGCTGGTATTCTTATCACATCATATTGGTCTAGGTCAGGGAGTCTTTGCTTGGTTCAGTCTAACTCAGCAGTTCCCAAACAATTAATTGTCAAATCCTGCACCAGTGATGGATTGGCATAAGGGTAATTTGAAGCCTTTCAGTTCCTCAAGCCTGTACCGCCACTTCTTTTTTTTGCCAAGTTTCTCTCCCCTTCACTCTCTAAGGACATTTTTTTCTTTCCTAAATGCATTTTCCTTTCTTTTTAATTTTTTTTCCCTCCTCAGAATATATGCTTCCTCTTGCTTGATATGTCCCTAAATATATTTTAGCTATAAATCTATTTTATGTATACACCTTTTTACCTCATTGTTTTTCCCTGTGACACAAAGAAGGTGACATCCAACAGATCTGGCAGGAAGAGACACAGTCAGAAGATCTGCAACAAAACCAAGTTTTCTCAAAAAAGGCAGATGCATTGAATATGTAATATTTCACTAGTATAGGATCCTACAGAGTAGCAAGAAATGTTGATGTTTTGTAGGAAATAGCTATTCATAATGCAAAAATTCCACTGAAAGTAGATTGGTATTATTTTAACTACGGCTATACTCTGTTATCCTGTGTGTTGTCTAGCATCCAGAAAAGTTTAAAATCCACCTATGTAGCTTATCTCCAAAGTTTAAAATACTAATGGATAAACTGGGACTTGTATCTTTCTTCCAGAATGAGTCGTTGTAATATTTGGACACACCATCACAGTAGTGAGAAATACAAGATTGGCTGAGTCTATGAAGTAGGATTAATAGAACAGTTATTAATAGAACAGCTTAAAATCTGATCATATTAATAATATATGCAAATATACTTTATATTATTACTGCTGTGTATATCGTATAAATATATTTCTTTGAGCACATAAAATATTTGCATCTTGCTCTGCATCTTGCATCTTACCATTTAACTGAAGAGCACAAAACCATACCAAAAAAAAAATATCAGTATATACAACTCAGTTTTCAGATTGCTCCCTTTTCAACTGTCTGAGGGAAAAGTAGAGGGAAAAACATTGATTTTTGCAGCCTTTCCAGCATTCTGGGATCTGAAAAACTGAGTTCCAAAGGAAGTTTCTTGGCTGAATAGGACTTGCCTCTAATTTCCACTTGCCTTTCATTGCATTGCTTTTGCTTTGCAGAAATCTTAATTGTTGCAGAAGGAGAGGGAAGAAAGTCTAGGTCTCAAACTATTAAGGTACTCGTAATTTACAATTAACAGCATAAATTTCACTCAAAAGCTTGGTAGAGTCTGCTGAAATGCGTATGATGCTTGTGTGAAGTGTCCATACTATAAAGCTTTACTTGGCAAAGAGGTGAGAGCGTTTTGCACGGCTCTCAGATTCAGAAAGGCCCCAGAGTGTAAAACACATTACGATAATATGTTGAAACACTAGCCTAAGGCAGGGGTTATTGTTACAAGGAATGAAACAAAATGTGTTGTGGACCCAGTTATCACTTGCTTTTTCAGAGTAGCACAGGACCTATCAAACCCCTCTACCTCGTCAGCCATTTGAGAATGGCAGTTGTGTCTTTCCATGCTTCTGTTGCTTTTCCCAGCTAACCTGCTCTCTTCATTGTTTGGCTTAAGTTGCTTCTGAACAAATCTCTTTGAGAGGCCCAAGTTCATCCTGACATTGAACAATTTGTTGTGCTTACTAAAACCGTTTCGATAAAAATAGGTCCTATATTTTCCCCTGTCCTAATTTGTTGTTGCAAGATTCTTCTCTCCTGGCTTGCAATGTCTAGTTTTATTGAGATCCAGTTTAAACAAACTTCTTTATACCATAATAAATGACCTTGAAAGTATATTTAATTTAGGTTTCTTTTTCATATGTTTTTTACTGAATTATAGGTGCTTTGAGACTGACAAATAACAGCAAAAAATTAAAAATTAAAGCTTTAAGATCATTTATATTTGTGATTGTAAGCCTCTACCTTTATTTCAGTTATCTAACTTGATGAGAGTTGTTTCATGCTGACCTTGCTACACCTCTGGCTTTACAATTATTCCATAAGGATAGTCCTGTAAACCTGAGAGAAAACATTGAAGCATTTATTTTCCAAAATCTGTGTCTTTGCTTGCTGGGAATGAAACTCGGAATTGCAGTCTTAGCTAGCCCTTTATGGCACCATTATAACATCTAAAAATTCAGTACAGTGGTCTTCATTGCTATTTTTGTAATTGACCACAATAATGTTCACTGGACCATGTCAAAAGTAGTGAGTAGAGCCATTCCGCCTGCAGAAAGCAGAATACCACTTCAGGTGAGGGGAGCCATCTGACAGTAAGTGGGAAAACTTCTGATGGGATGAGAAAGCTGTAGAGGCCTCCATTCCACTGGCACATAAGCAGACCTGAAAATGCTTTTATACCTGCTTCTATGATGTACAGAAGGTATTTCTAACCTAAGACCATCAAGAGATATATGAGGAGAACTGGACTCTCAACTCAGCATTCAATTAGGCTCAAGATTTCTGTGGTATTTTTCTCCACCTTTGCTGACATGTGAGCATAGGCTCACGACATTCCCATCCCATACCTTAGTTCTGTCGTTTGTGAAAAAGAAATAATGACATTGAGCCCATTTGCTAGGTACTATTTCAAAAAATCAGAACCGACCCCCATCTTCACCCTCTTTGGCACTGCAGTACCCGCATTTGTCTTTGCCATATGCAGAAATGCAGGATGAATATGCTGCTCTCTAGACCCAGGAGGTGCTCAGGACCACCTGCATCAGGACTCTTTCTTACAGATGTGTAAAAGCCGGGATGGTTCTGGAAAGGGGAAAATTCTGTATATGCTTTCTTCCTTTAATATACTTTCTACCATGTGTATCTTGAAGTCCCTAGAACAAAATATTTCAAATTTCTTTGGGCTAGGTTTTGGGGTTGAGGACTTACTGGGTTTGCAAGTTTTTTTGCTTATTTCCTTTAGGATCACAGCCCCTGAATTATGCCGGTCATGTTTAGGTACTTGATTCAGAAAAAATAGATAAAATTTGGCCCAGCAATATTGTCATCTGTTTTGTCAAAGGTGACACCTTTTGTCAAATATTCAACACATTTCCTTGCTGAGACCAAAGAGCATAGCTCTAGCCATAATTTATGCCAATAGGCTTAACTGAATTTAATTTTTTTAATTATGCATTTGAATTTAAATAACAGCTACCAGTTAGGTCTGTTGCACTAAGCAATGCATAAGCATATGGTAAGGGGTTGTACCTGAGTCATAGAATGAATTATCTAAATACTTGCTGTAATCAGCACGAACATAGATTATGCTACTATAATGCAAATCAGACTCACTGTTTTCTTGTGTCAGTCAGTGTCCAACATTATTGCAGAATTAGAATGATTTCTTAGTGAGACAAAATGCTGTGAGAGATAGTATTTGAGGGTAATTTACTTGTTAATGTTGTTTCTTTTTTAATTTACATATACATATATATATATAAAATATAAATAAATAATCTCCCTCACTATGTACGTAAGTATATAGTGAGGGAGATTGGCAATTTCAGATATTTTGCAATCATTTAAATAATAAATGCCCTGGTAATTTCACTATTCTTGATTTATTTCCTGTTTGTTACTGTTTTCTTTTTTTTTAAAACTAGTCAAATGTGAATGATTTGCCAGAAAAATTTCAGAAAGGATATTTCATAACTCCATATTGGCTCTTCCTGAGAAAGCAGTAGCTGCTACAAAACGGTATTTTCTTATGACTACTTGACTACACATGCAAAGGCTTCATTTTCAAAGTTAACTATCTGTTAGGGCTCTGTTGTTCTTCAGTGACCTGCTAGCCCACTCAGAATTTAAAGGTCTCCATCAGGAGCTGTGCCAAACTATTTCTAACTAAAACGAAGAGGCAGACGTGAAACAAAGTCTTTGATGAAGGCATAAAGAAAGATTAAATAGAAAATAGGGAACCACGCAATAAATCCTGGGGGTGGGGGATATAAGTCAGACAGTGACAGTTTGGAATAGCGCACATTATAAGTTTGATGATTTAACTACAAAAATACTCCCTGTGCTTCTCTCTTTATAGGAAAGTGGCATCTTGGGATGAACTGTGAGAGCAGTAATGACTTCTGTCACCACCCCCTCAGTCATGGATTTGATTACTTTTATGGGCTGACCGTGACCAATTTTAGAGACTGCAAACCTGGCCAAGGCAGCGTATTTTTAAAAGGGATTCAGAAATCCCTTGTCATCCCAATCCAAATCACTGGAATCACCCTGGTGTCTCTGGCAATAGTACAGTACATTGGCCTCCTCAAAATACCTTTCCGAGCATTGGCTTACTGCTTGTTAACAACCTCTATTTCACTTGTGGTTTTGATATTTTTCTTTTATCATTTTCGACACCTGAACTGCTTCTTAATGAGGGACCATCAGATTATCCAGCAACCACTATCCTATGAGAACCTCACTCAGAGACTGACAAAGGAAGCCGTGCAGTTTATAGGAAGGTAGGTTTCTGACTGTGTTATAAGTTAATGCTGGCATTTCACAATGATGATGATTCCGAAAAAGTAGAAAAAAAATGTGAACTGGTGGGCATGAAGAATATGTCATTATATATTATCATCATTTTTTTCCCTTAAAAGATGACTGAAGTTAATCTTTTTAGTGAAAGTGACTTTTTTCTATCAGGTATGTAATTATTTTCTCTATAAAACTTAAAAAATATTTATGTTTACATGTTTCAGAAAAGTTTTACCAAAAATATCTAACTTTTTTAGGACTTTCATTCTTGAGAATTTCATGTAACTTGAAATATGAAAAATCTTTTGTGATGTAACTTAATTATGTGAAAGCACAATGCAGAGTCATAATCCATGACTTTTCTGGAATGGGAAACTGTTCTTCATCATTGATTTGATACATCCATTAAATGGCATTCATAAGGCCAATTTTTTAAGATACTGTCATTTTGGATGCCTCCACTTTTATGCCAGATTCATTTTGAAAAGATTTGATTTACAGATGTTAGGAAATAAATGGTTTTTTTGAAAGCAACCCTTTTTTTAATAGCCATCACATTGGGTCATCAAAACATTGTATGTACAAAATAATCCTAAATCATTCTTCATTTTTGCAAAGTTAGCTACTTTGGCATAATTTTCACTGCAGGGCTTTTAATGGGATCAAATCATAAAAGTTTACATTTGTACATTCTGAAATATAAATCAATATATTTGGAGCAAAAATATTTCATCCATTTAACTTCTTGAAAAAATATGCCAAAGTGTTTTTCTCGGTCACTTTTGAAACAGATTTGCACCATTTCTAAAAATAGGTAATCAAAAGTAAAAACATGTTCTAAGACATAAGAAGTCCCTTAATTACTATTCTGAAAAGTATGTATCAGGTAGTTACTGTGAATACATTCATATGGTGTCATTGCTGAATGAAAACTTATACCAAAGGATCAGAGGCTAAATTTTCTAGACTTAATGACTGCATGCAGTAGTCATCAAGACTGTTAGGAAGAAAAAAAGTTTATCTAAAATCTTGATCTCATACTGCAATTTTTCTATCATTTCTATCATAATAAATATTTGATATAGCCATCTCTACTCATCATACCAAAATAAAATGTTTTTTATATCAAAGTTCTTTAAGTGAATAAGTCTTCCGAACAATCAACATTCTTATGAGTATTTATAAATAAACTAAAGCAACTTTATTTCCGCTTGGCAATGGTGATAGATATAAAGATACCTTCTCATCTACATTTTAACTAATTTAACAGTGAAGTACTTTGTTTACTACAAACACACACACACACATACCCCCCTTTGAAAATTGTTGAGAAATTATTTGCTCAGTGACCAAGGATTTGTTGATTTTAAGACTCTTGAGTACATTAACTATATGTTGGCAGATTCTTCCATGATTTACAATTATGTAATGTGCCTGTAGTGATTTGTAATGTTTTGGATATCTCTGAATGTTTCATTGATTTCAATGCAGTGACAATAAAATGGTAGCCCCAAAACAGGTGAGTTCAAGTCTGGAAATCAATGCTAGAAAACTACTAACTCTTTTAACTTTATTAATATCCATAACATGCACAGTGTTATTGTATAGCTTAGTCAGTGTTTAGAGCTGGCAAAACAACATATCATCTAAGTCAGCATAGCTTTGTTGACTCAGCTGGAGGTAGGTGGCTTTAAATCAGCTGGGCACTTGCCCCCAGTTCTCAATGTAGTTTCCAGACAAAAGTGATGTTAAATTGAAATCAATGTTAATAACACATATTCTTAATTTACAATAAACTTTGTAACAGGAATGCTGCAATTATAGTAAGAATTATAACCCAGACAATTCAGAGTCAATGTTCAATTAAAGAATATCCAAGCACATTAAGGTATTGAGAAGCAATTAGGGCATTCGAGCAATCTTAACTGTGCCCTGTAGTGAATTCACATGCAAAGTATATGACCATAAAATTTGCTCCTGGGGATAGGATTAATTAGATTAATATTCACTGAACTGATCTGTCCCATATAATAGTGTGAGCAACAAAATCAATATTTGCTTTGACACGCTGGTTCTGACATTATGTAGTTCATACCTGTCAACTCCCGTGCACCAGTAGACCATTGGTTTTATGACTAATGTACTGACTTTGGCCATTTGTAGCGGAATGGCTGTCAAGAGGCAACCAGGTTGCAGCAGCAGTTAGACATCTGGCGCTCATAAGTGAAGGGCCACCAGGTTTTTGAAAGCTCCACAGCGTTCTTGTGGTTCCACTTCTTTCAGTCTCCCTCAACCCTCCTTTAGCCACATGTTTGACTCAACACTTGATTTGTCATACAGCCTTCTTTTGTTTAAATAATACAATAAGTAGCAAGCTTAGTCCTGTACACCAGTAATCCCTGTGCACAAGTATACCAGAGTTAAAACAATCCTGAATTTGAAGAATTCAGAGTCATTTGCCTTCACTGGTTCTTAATACATTTTATCACCAAGCTAAAAACTATCATAGAATCATAGAATCATAGAATCATTAAGGTTGGAAAAGACCTCTAAGATCATCAAGTCCAACCGTCAACTAACACCACCATGACTCCTAAAACAGGCCCTGGAGTGCCACGTCTACACCTTTTTTGAATGCCTCCAGGGTTGACGACTCCACCACCTCTCTGGGCAGCCTGTTCCAATGCTTAACCACTCTTTCGGTAAAGAAATTCTTCCTGATGTCCAGTCTAAACCTCCCCTGACGCAACTTGAGGCCATTTCCTCTTGTCTTATAGCTAGTTTCTTGGCAGAAGAGTCCAACACCCGCTTCACTACAACCTCCTTTCAGGTAGTTGTAGAGAGCGATAAGGTCTCCCCTCAGCCTCCTCTTCTCCAAACTAAATAACCCCAGTTCCCGCAGCTGCTCCTCATAAGACTTGTTTTCTAGACCCTTCACCAGCCTCGTTGCCCTTCTCTGGACACGCTCCAGCACCTCAGTGTCCTTCTTGTACTGAGGGGCCCAAAACTGAACACAGTACTCGAGGTGCGGCCTCACCGATGCAGAGTACAGGGGCATGATCACTTCCCTCCTCCTGCTGGCCACACTATTCCTGATATAAGCCAGGATGCTGTTGGCCTTCTTGGCCACCTGGGCACACTGCCGGCTCATGTTCAGCCGGCTGTCCACCAGCACCCCCAGGTCCTTTTCCGCCAGGCAGCTTTCCAGCAACTGTTCCCAAACCTGTAGCGTTATCAGCTATCATTTGTGTTTTAACTGGTTAATTATCTTCACAATAAATATATGATGAAGCTCCAATCTTCAGCAGCTCTGGTACTTCCTATATAGCCCTTTTATGCTATATTTTTTTATATATATGAATGTATATATAGTTATATATGTGTAACAATTACAACATAAATGGTTTATCTATGTAAGTTTATTATACCTATTACCTATATTAGCTTTATAAGTTCTTCAGAGTTCAGGTGATGGAATTCTTGACATCATTCCCTTTTCTAGCTATTTCTCAGTCATGTTGTCAGCTTTATGACTTCTTACCATTATATTTTGTATTTTTCAAGTCTTCTTATAATTTCTTCATAGCATATAGCTATGTGCTGTTATACTCACTTTGGTCTGTTTTTTGGAGAGGTGTTATTGTATTTGTTCTTCCTTAGTGTAGGATTTGTGCATTACTATTTTCATTTGTTCCTAGGTAGATTGAAAGAGAGCAAATACAATATTCAATGCTCAGAAATGGTACTGGAGAAGAATATATACAATATACAATTAAAAGTATCAGATCCAGTGCGTGAAAACACATACTAATTTAGTTGCTCACCCTATTTGTAAGTGGGCAGGTCAGCTCAGTGTATGTTAATTCTAATTACTTTTTCCCAAGAGCAAGTGTGTGTACATATTTTAAACCTATCAGAACACTCTCTAGACATTACAGTATATTTGAAAGTCAAATGGATGCTAATTATTTCATGTTAAGTTCAACATGGTTGTCACTCGTGTCTTCAGCACGTCCTTTAATAATCAGCTGCTCAGACAATCTAAGTTTCGAAAATGCCAGAGACCTGTTTTTAACATATCTGAAATTAACAAGATGAAAGTACCACTCTATGATACAGAATACCTCTCTGACAATTTTGGATAGCTAATCACAATTAATAATAAAATTTTAAAAAAACCCTCCTAATGAAATCTAACTTCTGGAAAACAGTATTTGCATACAAACATGTTTATATTCAAAAACTGTGTTGAAGATGATGTTGAACAATTTTAATGCAGATTTGTTTTTTCAGTCATAGATTGCATAGCCATAATATTCAAAATTTTGTGAAGTCAGTTAATACATTTTTTATTTTCTTTTTATCTATTCTATTTCAGTCCTTGAAACACTGTTACAACACATATTCAAATTTATTTTCATCTAATCTAGCAGACTGTGGTTTAGAGGTTTTCCATATATCACTAGGTCTTAAGATCAGGTAGTTGGCATGTTGTACTGGAGTTAGAGTTCTGAAATCAAGTGTTTTTATGAATCTTACAAGAAGATTCCTTATAGTTTACAGCAAAATACAAATTATAGAGAAGAGTTTGTGTATCTTTGTATACACATGATGTATATGTGCACATATATTAAAAAAGGGTAGTAAATTATTAGCCATAACTACTCTACTGGATCTTCATCCTTTTTCTCAGCCCTCTGCTTGTTCCTTTTCAACAGAAGAGCTAAAATATTTATTCATATACTTTAGGGCCATCTGAAAATGGAAGATTTTAGTCATTTAAGTAATTCAAGAATTATTAAGGACCTAACTAGTTCTGCAATGAGTGACAGTGCATTTTAAATGGAACACTTCTAAAAAGTAGTATATCTGTATTCTGGGCTCCAAAGTTTTGCGGGGGAGAGGGATTTAGTAAAGAGTATAATTTGTAGTAGGTGAGAAATTGCTTTTTTTGCCCATGCTTACGAGAATGTACTTTCTGAAGGGGAGAAAAAAGGTTATATACAAAGGAAATAAAAACGTATATAAATTGTGTACCTTAAGCATTTAAAGGAAGAAATAGGCATGAAATTAGAGATGTCAAAAGTATCTTGGCTATTTGCATGGAATAATCATTTCACAAATGCATATATAATAGTAATATATCCTACTTTTAATATCTTCTAGAAAGAGTCAGATTTTCCATATTTTTACTTTTTTTTTTTCCCTTTCTCATTCCATTTTCAACACCTTTTCTGTTTTTGATGTTACATCCAAGTGATCTGGAGTTCTCTTTTCTGAAAGATTTTGAAAATATGAGATTTGTGTTTTAAGGTGTGTCTTTTAAAAGAGAGTAAGACAGAAATATTCATTCATGACTTCATTCATGCTAACAAGGATTTTAGCACTGTTAGTGGTCAGAAAAAAACAAAATGCAGCTTGTAGGACAAAGTCCTGCTTTGATACAACAAAGCCAAGGTTTACCTTTTTCTTCTGCAGGAACAAGGCTTAATGAAATGCATTCAGCCAGTCCAGTCACAAAGAGCACTGTCTAATTGGTGATCTAAGCTGGAAGTAGAGGAGGGAGCCATGGGGAATAAGCACTGAATGAACTTATTGACTGGGGCGATGTTGAATAAGAATTTTTTTAGTAAAAAAAGAGTTACAGGAAAAAGAAAGTTAGGTTTGCATCTGCCTGTATTAACACACTGTTACATATTTGTGCTGAAAATGTATCTTCAGATTATATACTGCAATGTTTTTGTTTTCTTTCA
This sequence comes from Fregata magnificens, assembly GCA_013389945.1. NCBI lineage: Eukaryota > Metazoa > Chordata > Aves > Suliformes > Fregatidae > Fregata > Fregata magnificens. The sequence goes on along the minus strand of WAAD01000564.1, from coordinate 14,185 downwards.
TCTTAGCTGTGACATCTAGCAAAAAAAATGTTCAGAAAGATCGTACTATCCATCATATTAAAGGTTAACTTAGAACGTATTGTGAAAAAGTGAAATGGAGCCCTGTCATGTCATGTTCCTATCTTGTTTCCATCATACCTGAAATCTCAGTTTGATTTGACAGCCACAGGCCAACAAATTCAGAGCCCCACCTGTTGCTCCGCTGCAGCAGTCTTAGATTAACATCAATGCACAGAAAAGCTAACAAAAGTACCCAAGGAGTTTTCAGTGCAGCCAGTATGCAGAGCAAAATTGCAGGAAAAAAGTTAAAAGATCTGTGTGTGAAGCACAAAGTGAGATTAGTTGTAATTTGCTCTCTCACCCACTTTAAAGCTGTGTTTTGCAGCTCAGGCCTGGACTGAATCCTTGAGTAATGTAGAGACTCCTCACACTAAAAAATAAGAATCTAGTACTATGCAACATGCAGAGGAGTCACCAGCAAAGTGATGCTTTTAGATGTTTTCAAGATCAGTTAAGCACGCATTAAAGGATGTCTTATGTCAGATATGTGTAATCTCTCTGGCTGCTCAGTGAATTGAAAAGACTCTGTGATTCATGTTAGGATAAAAATTTTTACTATATTTGGGTAAGTGAATCTCAGATCTTTGGAAACTGAAGTTCCCTGTGTTTGAACTTCTTGTGGTTTAACCCAGCAGGCAGCTAAATGCCACACAGCCATTCACTTACTCCCCCTGCAGCGGGATGGGGGAGAGAATCAGAAAAAAAGGTAAAACTCGTGGGTTGAGATAATGACAACTTAACAGGACAGAAAAGGAAGGGAAAATAGTAATAATGCTAAAAGAATATACAAAATAAGTGATGCACAATGCAATTGCTCACCACCTGCTGACTGATGCCCAGCCAGTTCCCATGCAGCAGCCATGCCCCACTAGCCAACTGCCCCAGTCTTCTTGTTCAACATGACATCATATGGTATGGAATATCCCTTTGGCGAGTTTGGGTCAGCTGTCCTGGCCGTCCCCTCCCAGCTTCTTGTGCACCTCCAGCCTCCTCGCTGGCAGGGCAGTGTGAGAAGCTGAAAAGTCCTTGACTTATTGTAAGCACTGCTCAGCAACACTAAAACATCAGTGTGTTATCAACGTTATTCTCATCCTAAATCCAAACCGCAGTACTATACCAGCTACTAGGAAGAAAATTAACTCTATCCCAGTCGAAACCAGGACAGAACTGTGTAAAAGATCATGGCAATACATTTTTGAAGAAGCTGTTTACTGAAGTGTTTCAGGAGTTAAGCTGTTATTGTCAAATTTCTCTCCTGCCTACTAGCTGATATTGTCATTCCATTTTCAAGGTCACAGTAAAGGTAGTCAGTTATGATTCTCCTCAGAGAGTTTTGGCAGGAGATAAATAGCTGTCTGTGATCTTTGATAGGATATTAATAGGTGAGACACTTCTCCACCTGACAGCAAGCTGTCAATCAGTACCTGTCAATTTGAGTTGCAAAGAAGAGAATGATGTAGAGCCGTTCCATATCAATCATTGATTCGATGACTCTTCATGAGTTAGATCTTTGCGTCAGTTCAACTTAAAAAAAACCAAAACAGACCTGAGTTGTTATCTCTTTAAAATAACATTTAAGGTGGAGGCTTTTGATACTCACTTTTAGCAATACAGATATACATTTAGAAGTATGCACTATCTCTGTGACATTAGAACAAGGCAGTTTGCATGAAAAGTAAATTGTGCCTGCACCATTGTAAGTATAGCAGATTTTTGTGTTGTTTTACCCTAGCGTTTGTATATTACTCTCAATTCAGTGAACTGCGTTTAAGGAAAAAGTCAAAGATAATCCCATGCAGTAAAAAATGCAGGTTGTAAAACAAAAGTCAGCTGCCTTGCAGAAATGTTCTTTAGTGAAAGGTCCTTGTTACATTAATATACATATGAAATATTAAACTTAAAAGTATACATCTTTTTTTACTTGAAGTGCTGGCACTTTCAGTCTTTTTAATTGACTCAGAAGTCTCATGTTATTTGTTGCTACAGTAATGAAAGGTTCTCACATATATGACCTCTCAAATAGCAACAAGCACAACTTCATGGAAAGTGTATCTTTTATGAAAAATATTGTCTTTTCTTTATTTTTTTGAATCTGTACTTTATAATACTAAGATAATACAGGATACATGCACAAATATTTGAGGGTAATTCCACATGAAAATGTTGCATTTATTCTGTCATTTTTAAAAAAAAATGAGAAACTTTTTATGAAGAATAAGTCCCAGTGAGAAACACACTTCTCAAGTGAGTAATCTGGATAAAATTTTCCCATTTTGTGTTTATGTACTGCTGCCTATGCCAGTAAAAAAGAAAGCTTTAACCATGCGACTTGTGCAAAAATAGATCCAACCAAGGAGAGAAGAAAAATGGATCATAAATATACTAGATTATACCTAGTTATTTTTCCTTAAGAGTAAAGTATTGGTATCATATGAATCCTTTTTATTAAAAGACTTTATTTTCAGGTTCTAAAGGTTAGAATTTTTTCTTCATTTTAAAGAAATAGTTTGTATGTGCATGTCTGTATTGTTCCTCCCCCCTTTAAAGGGTGAATGAATCAACTGCATGAGGAAATATATAGTCTCCCTTTGATGTTGACATGAATCACAGGTATTATCTACCACAGACTGGCAAGGGAAAATATGGTAAATAAAGCCAAAAATACTCTCTAATTATCTGTGTGCTTTATGGAGAGATCCAGACAAGTTTTCTGGGTAGTGCTTTTGTGATTCAGCTGAAATTTACAATATGTGTAATGTACTACAAATGCTGTTAGAGCATATAGCAGTAAATTTGGCTAGTACTGCACAATTTTAAGTAAAGTTCTATAAATAATGCATAAGAAAAACTTTTTACTTGAGCTGTGCTTTCACAGCCTGCTGGAACTGATCATAAATATCATGATGACAGATCACATGAACAGCAAATTTACAGAGAGACTATTTATTGCACACTTTCTTTTGTATCAGTCTGTTTCAGGAAACAGACTGAAGACAATGGAGACTTCATTACTGTGAGAGGAAAAATATTTCTTTATATTAGTATGTACTTTGAGATTACTTATGCTTTGGTACAACATATTTGTAGTGTTATGTACTGATCACATGCATACACACACAGAGCATTAAATGACAAGAGAAGATTTGGTCATATACCTTCGTCCCGGATAAAGAAGGAAAAGTATTAGTATATTTAGTTTGACATAGTCAGTGATATTATGGTATGTTTGACCCTGGTCCTCATAACAGTCTAGTTGATCAGCTTCCATATGACCGTGTGAGGAAGGTAGTTGTGCTTCACATATATATGTAGTTCTGAAGGTATGTTTTTGAACAGCAATTTTATTCAGGCTTTTAAATATGTACTTGTAAAATGAAGAGAGGTGCTTGTAGCCAGAAATTTCGAGATTCCTGGCTTTAAACAAGTCCTCTTTCAATGCAAACGCTCTGTGTGTGTGTGTGTGTGTGTGTTTTCGTTCGTTCACTCGTGTTCAGGATCACCTTGTAATCAGTTACAGTATTCCTTTTCCTCTTTTTTGTTTTTGGTTGGTGTTTGTTTGTTTTATTTTGAGCTCTACTGTAGAAAGATTTCTTTGTAGAAACTTTGTTATAAAATATACTAAGGGTTTGGGGATTTGTTTTATTTTGTTTTTCCAGGAACACTGATGCACCATTTCTTCTTGTCCTTTCTTATCTTCATGTCCATACTGCTCTATATGCTTCAAAAAAATTCAGAGGAAAGAGCAAGCATGGTTTATATGGGGATGCAGTGGAGGAAATGGACTGGAGTGTAGGTATGTTACATATGCTTCTAACATCAATGGAGGGAATTAATGGAAGACTTGCATTCGTGTCTGCCAAATGCAGACTTCTGCAATTTGGATGTCTACAGTATATCTGACATAGTTGTCCTTTATACTTAAGGGAAAGAAAGGCACAATAATCTGACCTCTTGTAATATCTACTTTATGACCAAATTTGTTGTGTCCTATAAATGCCTGCTCTCTTCTTTGACTATGAAGGTAGTCTATACAGGATGGACTTAGCAGAGATATGGACACCTTAACTGTGGACATTCGAAGCAGAGTAGTTGAATCCAACCCCATGAGCTTCTGGGTGCCATCTGGCCTCTGCAGGTTGTCCTCATAAAACAATATACTAACTCAAAAAGTGACCACATGATATTGATATCAAAATATTTTCAAATAAAGTGACTCCAATATGCACTGTTAGCAAAAGTAATTTGCTAATTATGCTAGTGAGTTCTCTGAATTAGTGAAGTCACTCAGGTAAGGTCCACTTCTGTTCATGAAGAATAGTCAAAACCAAACAATTTTTCCTTCAGAGCCTTCCATTCTCTCTGAGGCTGGAGGGCAGTTGATCACTACATCTTTCAACAGGGTTTCCTTATCTCTAGATGTATTGAAATGACTCTCCGATTCCAGCTGTAATCACCTGTGAAAACAACCAACAGTTCATATTTTAAAATAATCATATTGGAGAATAGCAGTATTAGGAGCTAAAGATTAGCTCACATTACATACCCCAAGTCGATTCTGTACTCAGTACAGCCCAGTGCAAAGTGGCTTCCTTCAAGAAAATGTTGCTTCCTTACTAAGTTGCTATAAACAGATATTCAGCTTTGGTGCCTACATATTTTTAAACTATACAAGCTTGTGCAGGTAAACATCATGTATATTTCTTTGCATATTTTGCATTAAGAGGTCTAGTTGCAGAAGGTAGGGGACGAACAGCAGCACAGTACATTTAGTGATTTATAATGTATTTAGTGCAGTATTTGCAAAAATGGGGAAAACCCTTGTGGGAAACTGTGATACACTTAGTAGGAAAGGTTTTCAATGTAGAAGATAACAGAAAAAAACTCTTTTGTAAATCAGGTTTTGTAAAGAGAACGGCTTTCATCCCAGTTGTATTACACCCTGAATCTTTAGCATGTCTGTCAGTGGCCACCAGCATTTGGTCAATGAAGTGCTTGCATTAGACAAAAGCATGCGTCTGTTGTCATTTCTGTTTGCGTCCGTGTTGTAGTAAGCTACTGAGCATTAGCTGGTCTTACCGTCCGTCCGTGTTTAATTTTACTATTTCTTTTTCTGTTCCATGATATTTAGCTTATCCCAGGCTAATTGGTCATTTGCTTCTGCCATTGCATTTTGCTGCCTCCTTCAGGAGAGTGGCTCTGGGGTTTAAAGAGCAAGTTGGAAACCAAGGCAGGTGACGTGCTGTGGTTTCAGGCTATTTAATGATGCAGTGGTGGTAACAGATTGAAAACCACTGCTCCCTTCCAGAATGATCACAGGCTTTTAGGAGATGTGTCAAACAAACCAAACAGTAGGACAGAAGCATATTATTAAAAAAGCTTGGGATAAATCAGAGTTACAAATTTAGTGGTGATAACATAGGAATTTCAAACAAACTCAGAGAGGAGATACACAAGTTTCCTCATGTATTGTCCTTTGCAATCCATCGCAGGAGCATCAGGGGCAGCGGAGCTAGCTTAATCAACCAGGAAACAGATCCTCATGCGTCATAAACCAGTATACAAGCATCAAATTTTGTTTCAGTTGGGGATCTGGTTACTTGGTTTTGCTTATGTCTTGTAAGACTCCTCTGTTGACAGATTGCATATTTGCTCCAGGAGGTAGAAAATGTGTTTAGTTCCTTTGTTACTTTCTCCTCCATTATTAGAATGATGAAAAAAAGTTATGGCTGACATTTCCAAAGGAGTCTGAAGGAATAATATAGCTTTTTTTCTTGTTTTTTTTCAATTGGAGTACTTATTTCCATTAACCTCCACTGAAAATTCCAGTCTTAATGCATCAACTATGTCAGACAAAGTAGATTTATTCACTGTACTGCTGATGTCAGTAACCAGTATTTTCTTGGAATGCCTCTGAAGACATTACAGTAGAAAAGTCAAACAAAATTGTCTGGAAAAGCTGAAAAAGTGAAAATGATAAGCTTTCCACAAAGGGAGGTTTTATCGTTCACTAGACAGAAATTAGTATTTATGCATAGATGAATGTAACTTTCAAAAGCAATAAGAACAAAATAGCCCAGATATAACAAAATGTAGCAAAACCTTCTAATTAAAGACAACAGAAGCATAGGAAGAAAAAATGAGTGTATGGAAAACTGCACTATAGTACAACATCAGAAATATTTGGCATCTGGTAGGAAAAGAAACACCAACTTCAACTCAATTCTAAAAGAAACTTACAATGTGTTATATGCTGAGTGGGAAATATTGTGGAAAACCCTTGTGGATGACTAAAAAAACCAAAAAAGAGTAGAAGATAAGTTAAAAGTAGAAGTAGACTTTCGGACTGTCAGGTACCAGTGATGAAAAAGTTATATCAAGATTGGACCATGAAATGCACACAAAATATTGTTCCTGATTTGAGAGATCAGCTGGAATCAGAAAGAAGACTTTAGCTGCCGTTTGCAAGAGAAAAAGTAACAGCCTTTCTAGTAAGACACAGAAGTCCACTCAGATTGATAATTCTAAATAGAAGACAATTCTCCATTTTCATTTGCTTATTTATTGAGAATCAGTTACCTAATTGGACAATAATTCAATGATAAGGCAATCTCCATGCTAGGAGGGGAAAAACCTGTAAGACACATGAATAAAATGCTCCTTTGAATATTTCATGTTTGTGACTTGTTAAACCAATACTGAAGAGTATGATTACAGTCTGTGTCAAAAATATGAAATACAAAGTCTCTGGATAAGCTTTGGGACCATGTATGTCTACTGCGTTTGCATACTGATGTGTGTATAACAGAATTCAATGTTTAAAGCATTCGCAGTTATAATGTCACTGCGTGTGACATGCCTTAGAGACTTATTCTCTGGCTAATAACATTAATTTTCTTTAAATGTAGGCTAAGCACCTTGTTAATGCTATTAATTATAGTTCATATGAGAGCAGATGAAATAATCTTACAGTCTAAAAATGGAAAAAGAAATGATGAATGAATGAATGAATGCAATATTATCCTTTTCTTCCTTCCTCCTTTCTTCCTTTCCTTGATTCCTTCATTCCTGATTGAGTATGGGAAGAGGAATGGGTATGTTCAGAAATTGTTTTTGCTGTAAATTGCATTACACTAATTTAATACGAAACAGATCACTGCAAAGACTTTTGGAGCCCCCTGTAGACTTGCATGCAAGCTGTGTGAAGACAAATTAATTCAACACCACTTTTGCAAATGGCTGTTTATTGTTCTGTTAATAGAAGCAAAACTACATGTCAATTCTTAATCCTTTGTAGAACAATCATAACTGAATGGCTTAAGTGTAAAAAAGTCTTAGAAATTGTAGTCTGGCACAAGCTAGATAACTGTAGAGTGGGGGCCTTCTCTGGATATCTTTATTATATGAATGCCCTGCAAACTGAAAAAAAACTTAACTGCCTTTCTGCCATGATCTTTTTACCTGTCTTAGGATCAAGTTATGCCGAGAAAATATTACCATCACCTGATGTTAATTAGAAGAAAAGGAGTGGAAACAAATCCCAATGCATCTTACATGTAACTTGTGTTTGAAATATCTTAAAAGGTTTGGTAGAGTTATATGTGAAGAGAGTGGCTGCGTATCTCCTCATGTACAAGAGTACATGGAGCTACGGGACAGTGTGCAGCAAAAGGTCATGAAGATGATTAAGGGACTGGAGCACCTCTTCTACGAGGAAAGGCTGAGAGAGCTGGGACTAGAGCTCTGTTCAGCCTGGAGAAGAGAAGGCTGAGGGAGGATCTTATTTATGTATACAGATACCTGAAGGGAGGGTGCAAAGAGGATGGGGCCAGGCTCTTCTCATTGGTGCCCAGTGACAAGAAGCCATGGGCACAAACTGAAACACAGGAGGTTCCCTCTGAACGTCAGGAAAAACTTTTTTACTCTGAGGGTGACCAAGCACTAGCACAGGTTGCCCAGAGAGGTGGTGGAGTCTCCCTTCTTGGAGATATTCAAAAGCCATCTGGGCATGGTCCTGGGTGCCAAGTGGCCCTGCTTAAGCAGGGGGTGTTGGACAAGGTGACCTCCCTTCCAACCTCAACCTTTCTGTGAGCCTGTGAGATGCTGAAGAAAAGAAAAAAGCTATTTACTAAAGTCAATTCATATTTTGAAACAAAATCAGACATAACCTTTAAAAGTCAGTCTAGAGGAACCAAGGAGCTCTTCACTGAAGCAAACAGAAGCAAGATACTGTCATGATACTCTCCTCCTCTACTCTCTTGTGAGATCCCACCTGGGTACTGTATCCAGCTCTGGGTCCCCAGCACAAGACAGACATGGACCTGTTAGAGCAGGTCCAGAGGAGGGCCACAAAAACGATTAGGGGGATGGAACACTTCTGCTCTGAAAAAAGGCTGAGAGAGTTTGGGTTGTTTAGCCTGGGGAAGAGAAGGCTCCAGAGAGACCTTATTGTTGCCTTTCAATATATAAAGGGGGCTTATAAGAAAGACGGAGAGAGACTTGTCAGCAGGCTGTGTAGTGACAGGACAAGGGGCAATGGTTTTAAACAGCAAGAGGGTAGGTTTAGATTAGATATTAGGAAGAAATTGTTTACGACGAGGGTGGTAAGACACTGGACTAGGTTGCCCAGAGACATTGTGGATGCCCCCTCCCTGGAAGTGTTCAAGGTCAGGTTGGACGGGGCTTTGAGCAACCTGATCTAGTGAAAGATGTCCCTGCCCATGGCTGGGGGGTTGGATGATCTTTAAGGTCCCTTCCAACCCAACCCATTCTGTGATTCTGTGTTACTACAGTGATGACAAATTTTGAGGATGGTAGTGATATCTTAAACAGGTTTTCCTTACAAGGAAATACAGTGCCTAACTTTTTTAAACTGAATGTANTATTGCTCTCTACAACTACCTGAAAGGAGGTTGTAGGGAAGCGGGTGTTGGACTCTTCTCCCAAGAAACTAGCGATAGGACGAGAGGGAATGGCCTCAAGTTGCGTCAGGGGAGGTTTAGACTGGACATCAGGAAAAATTTCTTTACCGAAAGAGTGGTTAAGCATTGGAACAGGCTGCCCAGAGAGGTGGTGGAGTTGTCAACCCTGGAGGCATTCAAAAAAGGTGTGGATGTGGCACTCCATGGCCTAGTTTAGGAGTCATGGTGGTGTTAGTTGACGGTTGGACTTGATGATCTTAGAGGTCTTTTCCAACCTTAATGATTCTATGATTCTATGATTCTACTTATGTAATTAAAACCTTGGATATCTGAATAAATTGAACCTTACCTGAGGAACATTTATGACTTGTCAAAGCATATGTGATTCTCTGCTACACAACTCTCTGGGGTGATATGTGGCCTATAATGAAATACAGCAAGACAGAAGTATAGTTCATTGAGAAAGGCCAGCTAGGTTACAATCTAGTGGGACTAACTGAAAATCAGACCACTTTTCACACTGTTTTTCTTTGATTCAGCTGTTATCATGATTAAGAATTGTCTATAAACATGTATCTTCATACAGTGCTTCCAAAGAGGAAGGGAAGAGCAAAAGCTCCCCCAAGTCAACTCCAGACCTTTGTGGAAACATCTAATTTACTTCTTCCATAATCAGATTATCTGGTGTTGTAAAAGAGATTATATCAATACATATGTGTAGGATTATGCTGTGGCTCTTAATTCCTACAGTGCCTAAGAGTGAGATGATAAAAACTAAATGCTTATATGCTTTTTATCTGATGAAAGTGTGCATGTTTAAATAGATTATATGCAATGTATGTGGATTGATGACATCCTCTACTTTTAACTTCTATTTGACTCTAGAGTGATGTGAATCAAGGGTCTAAGTGGAAACCATTCCAATTTAGTATAAGCCATTTTTATTGACCCCTGTGGCTTTTTTCTCTGTTTTAGTAATAGGTGTACCACTGCTTTAGTAATAGATGAAAGAATGTTTTCAGAAACAAAATGAAAGCTACCTTTGGAAAACTGTAAAATATTTAGGAGTCAGAAAATTGAACTATGCCCACAAGACTTTTAGGAAAATTCTTGCTCTGATGAATATATTATAGTCTAAAGCATTCACAAAACAAAAAGAAGGGTCTAAATGTTACAGCCAAAGAATTCTTGAGGTTCTGAAGCATGTTACATTTCCCCAATTTCTCAGTTTTTATATGCCTTCATAACAGCATGTGATCTGTCTTCAGTTTCTTAGTAGAAGCATTTTCTTTCTCATTTTAAAATATTTTTTTTAAACTTACAAGCCTATAAGCTCTTAAACTTGACTTATTATTTTTAATTACAAAGCAATTAAAATGTAATTTTAATATTTATTTCAAGTTATTCTGCCCTGAAATTGTATTCCTAGATGTTTGGGGGTTTTTTTAATGTTCTTTCCTGTATTGAGCAGTGACTATTCTCCTTCTGGGAAACAGCATAGTATTGGTAAGTTTCATCTGAAATCTGTGTCTCTTCTTTTATATATAGTTGTTAGTGGCTGTTATTGTGAATTCTTACATCTTTATTTTACTTTACAGTGTTTGTATATTTTCAACCTCTATTTAGAATCTTACTCTATTAGGATAAATCTAAAGATGGACCACAAATCTGAGAATTCTGAATTATGCTAAAAATCAAAATAAACATTAATAAAATGAAAGGAAAAAAAATTCCTATTGCTTTGAGTAAAAAACGAAGGAGTTATCCTTAGGGTTTTTTCAGAAATCTTGTACGCAGAGATAAGGCTAATTTATCCTTGCTTTTCACCTGATGTAGTCATTTGTAACAGTGCAAAGTTGATTTAAAAGATAAGCAAAGCAGAATGAGGCCACATTATCAGAAGTGGCAGATAATCAGGCTTAGATTGTTTTATCCAGCTATTATGAATGTGATGTAAACTTAGCTGAAAACTTAAAGATGGAACTAAAAAATCTGGAGAGTGATGCCTGATGCAAATGATGCATTCCTTGACCTTGCTTCCTGAATTTATACTGGCATACGTCTCAAGTCTAAAAGGTTTATTTTTAAGCTGTATCATGAAAGATGTTCAGCCGGCATCTCTGAGGAAGAAGGTGTTCAGCCAGTACAGGTACTCCGTGACTAGAACAGCATTTTCCCACCCTGTTCTGCCATCCTGCTCTTACCCTAACATTAAGAGACTGTTTCTTCAGCTAAGACAGTAGTTAAGCTCTTGAAGCACATTCACTCTTTAGGTCAGATCTGGGAAAATTGTCAATAAGGGTGCAGATTACAGACATTTGTCGTTCTGCCTTTTATGATGTGGATGCTTTCGAGTTATGATCTGGGCTAAAGCCCAAACGCATTTCATATGGCACTAAGCAGCAATGACTTTCAGTCACTACTGAACGGGACTGAGTTTAAGAGGTGACTAAGTGATGAAAGACTCCCATTTCCACTATGATAAGCCTCCTGAGCTACCTAATCCTCCTTAAGTACAGTTTCCTTTTTCTATATTACATCTTTGCACACAGCAAAGCTCCTTCTTAGAACATTATTTACAAGATTACAAAGCACATCGTAAGCAGCCATTCCTATAGCATTTTTTAATCAGTCAAGTTTAAATAATGTCTTAGAAACGTGCACTCCATGATGGAAAACTTCAGTGTAATGCAGCTTCTGGTAGTAATGCTGTGTTGTTCAAAAACTGGGAAAGCAGTTTAAAGGAAGCTACTAAAGATTTTGCTGGTGGAGTGCCTCTGCATAGCAACCTTTTTATCACAGATACTGTGAAGCTGTTAAGAGGAATTGCATTTGCCCTGTCCCAGAGAAACTCTACAGGAATTTAGTAAGTCAGTCACCCAGAGCAAGGGATCAGGATGGCAGAGAGACATGATTTACAGCTCACTTTGCTTGCTTTGGTGAAAGTGTCCCTGTTGTGAATCTGAAACCTTCAGCACTGACTTATGAACATAATTTTGCCATCCTTTTTCTTCGACACTTGGACACTGAAAGCAATATCTGTCTAGGTATTTATAGAGCTTGTAATCATGGTTTTAACAAAGGATGCAACTGAGCTGGTAGGTGAAGGATATTGTTGGTAGAAGATACATCTCTATGAAAGAAGCCTAAACATGAAACAAAGGAGCAGAGAAACTAAAGATATTAATGATTTTTAATCTGAACATTTAAACCTTCCCACCCATCCTCCTTCCCTGTACCTTCAGATAGTTTTGTAGTGGGTTACCTAGTACCTTAATGTACCTGATACAGTCCGTGAATAGTTATACATTCATACAAACAAGCAGAAGGCACAAGTGAACATTGTAAGGCTATGAAGTCAAGTACTCAAAGATAGGAAAAATCAATCTTCCTATGCTTGTGTCTTATGGTACAGTTTTTAAACATATGTTTACATGCCTTTTCTTTTCCCATTGGAACTCTGTCTCCTCATCACAGAGTACCTTCTTAATGAGCAGCTACTCAACAGTAGGTGTATTCCTCATTGTTAAATATGAATTCTCATGTTTTATTTAACACACACTATTGAAGTTCTGTTTTGAAGACAGATTTCTTTGACATCTCTCATCTTTTCTGTGGCATTACTTTGCTAGAATATATAACAGATTCGCAAATAAGCATTTTCACAAAGTCTTTGTAAGATAGGGGGATCTAATTAGTCTGTTTCCCAGAAGAAAAAATGAGGCACAGAGATGATATTCAGATTTACCTACTGAGGTATAACTTTGCTGCCAGTCACCCACTAATCCAGCTCTGTATCTATAGTAAAACATTAGGACTTTAATTCAGCTGGCATGGAATGGGGAAGGGGGGAAAGCAAGCCATTTATCCTTCCAGGTCTCCATCCATGTTGGAGGTGAGAAATGGTTAGAATGTGCACCTGGACTCAGGAATTCAGGTTTTCTTCTGGTCTTGGGGATTAAGTGGTATTTTTTAAGGATAATTAAATACCTTCACCAACATATGAACTGTAATGATATGGACAGTTTCTGTGATGATTCAGGAAATGTCTTCCAGCCTTTTACCATTTATTCATAGCTGGCTGCATCTCAATTTAACTGTAGAAAAAACCTAAAACTGACCGTGTGCATTTCAGTTTCAGTGATGATACTGAGAATCTTAGAGGTTCTTTTAAAATCATCCCTGCTGTTTCTTGGAGAGAGACATGAAAATTTTTCATACTTCTTTTGAAAGGTACGTTAATTATTTTGAGACCATACTGTTAAAAAAGAGGGGAACTAATTCTCAGTGAAAAGAATAATCATACAATAAAGCTGATGACAATATCAGTCCTGGGTTGTAAACTGTTGTTCATCGGCAGGCTGGTTCCTATTAGTGAATTGCCATGCAGAAATTTCAAACTGCTGAATCACAAGGCTCAAATTCCAGGTGGTAATACGATCTTATTGATGAGGCTGGTAGAACTGCCTTTTTATTGACTATGGCTGGGTTTTTTTCAATGGTACATCTGACTGGTAAAACAACCACACTATATAATAGGCAGGCTGATAATACTACCAAAGATCATTATTCTTCTAGAAACCAGTTGTGTATTTTGCATTACAGAAAGCTTTTTATCGCTTTCTGTATAATAACAAAATATAATAATGAGATAAATAATGGTGAGGCGGGCTTTAAACTGAAGGACTTGAGCGGTGGGGTCCAAAACAGAAATGCTCCTGCCATCACATCCAACTGGGAAGTAAGTCAGGCCAACCAGTGCAGAGACAAATGTTCCTTAGCTGTCTTCCAAGATGTGAAACAGAAGAGCAACCACCTCAAGTGTATGTATACAAATGCACACAGTCTGGGAAACAAACAGGAGGAACTGGAGCTCCATGCCCAGTCAGAAGGTGATGATATCATAGGAATAACTGAAACATGGTGGGACAACTCACATGACTGGGGGATCACAATGGGCGGTTATAGGCTGTTTCGCAAAGACAGGCAGGGAAGAAGAGGTAGAGGAGTCACACTCTATATCAAGGAAAACCTCGAATTTATTGAAGTCAACTATGGTGTTTGTGAATGCTCTATCGAATGCCTCTGGGTTAAGATCAGAGGGGTCGTCTCCAAGCAGGGACTTACAGTGGGCATCTGCTAGCAACCTCCAAACCACGACGATAAAGCCAGTGAAGCAATATTTGGGACACTAAAGCAAGCTTCTG
>WAAD01000562.1:343-92293 GCA_013389945.1 Fregata magnificens | reverse complement strand
GTTGACCAGGACTGCTGATAAATGATGGAGAGTGTCTTGGCAAGCTCCTCCGCCAGCTCCCTCAGCACTCTCGGGTGGATCCCATCCGGCCCCATAGACTTGTGAGTGTCCAGGTGACGCAGCAGGTCGCTGACTGCTTCCTCCTGGACTGTGGGGGGTTTATTCTGCTCTCGGTCCCTGTCTTCCAGCTCGGGGGCTGAATACTCTGGGGATGACTGGTCTGACTATTAAAGAAAGACTGAGGCAAAGAAAGCATTAAGTACCTCACCCTTTTACTTGTCCTTGGTGACAATATTCCCCCCTGCATCCACCAGAGAATGGAGATTCTCCCTGGCTCTCTTTTTGCTGTTAATGTATTTGAAAAACATTTTTTATTATCTCTTACAGCAGTGGCCAGATTGAGCTCTAGCTGGGCTTTTGCCTTCCTGATTTCCTCTCTGCACGACCTAACGAGCTCCCTGTACTCTTCTGGAGCTGCCTGCCCCTTCTTCCATAGGAATGAACTGTTTCTGTTTGTGAAATGTGAATGCAAAAAGATGTTTTCTGAAGCCGACAGTGATGTCATAAGCATCATTATCTGAATTCTAGAAGCTACCAGGGCTTGAAGCGTTACATTTATAGCAAATGTAATATACATGGGGAAGTGATAACAGATTTTATAACAGAGTTTTGTAATGGAAAGTGATTAGTAACTAGTGTGGGACAACAAGCATAAAAGAGTAGTAGCATCTGAAACTCATATTACTTTACAATTGCCACATGAAGAAAGAGACTTTTAGGTCTTCCAAAGCCCTTTTCTACATTCTCCGGTAGCTGGCCACAGAAAGGTGGTGATTACAGTTCAGGAATACATTTCAAATGCATTCTGAAACCTGTTTATGATTGATTGTCATTAAACTGTGGCCTAATATTACATCGACCGCTTGCAATGCATTTTAATATTGTAGTGATGGAAGTCTGAACGGATCAGTGCTGTGGCTCACTCACACTCATAGACGTTATGATTGACATAAACAGTAAAGCTGAAATAGCAGTTGGTTTTCCAGCACATAGGCTTTCCAAGCTATCCAGGAACAAATACCACTTACTTTCACATGCTCTGCACATTAAAGTAAGTAAGTGAATGTCAAGTTCAAAAGGTGCCACTCCATTCTTCTAATATTTGTGACTGACCAGAAGTAGGTTCATTGAAAAACTTCCATATAGAAAAGATAGACAGCATAGTGGCAATGAAATTTAGCAGCTGTGCATTTGGACAAGCAGAGGCCTCATTCTACCCTGAAGAAATGTCTTAAGAAATTTTTGAAGTCCAGCTATAGTCTTATCTCAATAGATTAAACCCTACTGTTAGGGAGCCAGGCAAAAGGTGTGCTGTACCCTGACCAGCAGCAGCAGAGATCAGTGGAAGAATTTTCACATTGCGCTAGGATGTAACATTTACTGTCGCATAGCTGTCCTTCACCTTTCTCCCTCATGGGCTGAAACTTCTCTAAAGCAGTCTGCGGTATGTATTTTTTTATTTTTTGAATGGGCGTTTGAGGTAAAAACACCTGTATTCATATGGAGTGGTTTGGTATTTTATCTCAGTCTTTCATATTTCATTCTCTGCATCAAGCCTTCAGATGAAAATGAACATATAAAACCTTTTACAAGTTTACTTTTTACTTTTTTTTCATGACACATTGAGCAGCTTCTGCCAAAGTTGTGGCCTTAGTAAGTAATTCAGATTTAATATGACCTAAAACTGACAGAGGTGGAAAGAGGGAAAAAAGGTAAGAAAGGGGGGACAACTGATTTCAGCTGCAGAGTTTTGTTCCATGTATTGGCTTTAATATTAATCCTGGTCTGGAAAAAGTCTTTAAAAATATTACTAATGTAAGAGATCTCAAATCTCAGAACCATGACCAATGTTTCCATGCCTCAGCTGTCAATAAAAAGGAAATTATCTCTCATTTGATGAATCAACAGCACTCTAACAGAGAAAGCCTTGTCTAGCAACACACTAGGCAGAATTACCTCTGTTCATAAAATTTAAAACCTTTTTTTTGTCATCAGGTGAAGTATTAGTAATGGAAGTAAAATTCACATAATCATAGAAATATTATTTGGAAGGCACCTCTAAAGTCTCTAGTCCAGCCTCCTGCTCAAAGTTGGCCTGTCAACAGCTCAGGTCAGCTGGGGCTTTATCTAGCAAAGTCTTGAAAATCTCTAGGAACAAGACACCACTACGTGTTCCATTGCACCACTACTCTACTAGTGTAAATGTTTTCTCCTGATGTCCAACATGAACCTCCCAAGGTGCAACATGAAGCTATTGTCTCTTGCTTATCGTCTGCCACTGAAGAGGAGAGTTTGTGTCCATCACTTTTGTTACACCTTCAAGTAGCTGTAGGCTGCCCTTCTAGGCTCCTCTTCTCTAGACTAAACATGCCCACTTTCCTCAACCTCCCCTCATGGGACATGTGTACCCCAAATCATTGTAGCAGCCCTCCAGTGGACCCTCTCCAGCTACTCAACATTGTTCTTGAAGCAGGCAGCCAAAACTGGACACAGTAGTCCATGTGTGTCTCTACCAGTGTCAAGTAGAGGAGAGTAACTTCCTTCAAATCTACTAGCCACGCTCATCTTAAGGAACTCCAGTGCGTGGTTTGCCTTCTTTAAGATGAGAATACATTGCTGATGCATATTCAGCTTGGCATCTACAACGATATCCAGGTCCTTTTCAGCAGGGCTGTTTCTCAGCCAGTCAGTTCCCAGCCTGTAATGCATAGGTTATTCTACCCCTGGTACAGACCCTTGCATTTCTTCTGTGCTGAAATATATAGGATTTTGTTGGCCCAGCCCGCAAGTTTCCCAAGGTCTCTCTGGACTGAAGTTTGACTGTTTGGTATGTCAGTCATTTCACCCCATTTGCTGTCATCCACAGATCTGATAAAAGTGCAGTCTGTCTCATGACCGAGATCAGTGATGAAGATATTCAGTAACCTGGGCCTCAGTATTGACCCCTGGAGCACTCTGCTTCTTACCAGCAACCAAATAGATGTTCATTTATTGATTATTACATTTTAAACATTAAGATCCAGCCAATGTTCAGTCCACTTAATTATCCATATTTCCAGTCCATATTTCATGAGCTTCCAAGTGAAAATACTGTGGCAGATGGTATAAAAATTATAACTAAAATTAAGGTATATTGCATGCACCACTCTTTCTGCTTCCCCTTCCTCATTTCAATGTAGAAAGCAATTACGTCAAGCATGATTTAGCCTTCATAAGTCCATGCTGACTATTCCTGACTATCTGTTTGCCCAGACAGCCAAAATTTAGACAGATATGAACAGGATGTGAAACTACTTCATGCAGAAACTTACTAAAGCCAGGACAAATTTGCCACTCATTGCCAAAGAGTGGACCATCCAGACAGGTTCTAAACACTGAGAAGAGATAATTAAACCATGAAATCTGTAATGGATTTGTGGGTTGTGACTATTAATACAGGATTGTTAAAATGTATATCACCTGAGAGAATACTTTAATGCTAATGAAGTTTTATAGCACACCATAATTCTAATGACTCATGGCTCAGTTACAAGAAGGAAGAGCATTTTCTAACACAGGCACTTAACTCGTGCTAACTCCATCACTCAGCTTAGAATCAGAAATCATTTACCACTACCACTAATTATAAGCTCAATTCTATCTTTTTACCCTAAAACTCTCTTTTAAAACCCAGTTTCACACATATGGTTGTATGGAAGGAAAGTTTTTCCAGACAAACACCCGAGCTGCCATTCCCAGATAAAGTTATTTCATATGATTTTATGCATATTCTTCTGCATGAAAAGCTATTTTTGTCTTAAACCAGGTGGTCTACCCTGTAAGGCTACCATTTCTCCTATAACAATGAAGTTAATGAGCAACAGTTAGAAAGCAGGTGTTCAAGTACAGCTTCACTAAGCTTCCTGACTTTGAACACAAAACTTGCTAGTTTATGCTGCTCCGTGGACTGTTCCAGAGATTTTGGTCTGATTTCACAGTGCAGGCCCTGGAGCATCTTCATTTTTTGCACTGCTCCATAGGTGAGACTGCATATGGCCAGGATTACATTATAGGACAAGGTGATCTCCCTGGTAACTGCAGATGTTGAGTTCTTTTCCAAACAGCTTAGCTATTACTCTGATTATGCACATACTTCTCTACAGCCCATTGGTATAACTCTCTGGTAGCTCACAGAGGAGCTAGCATTTTGCTGATTGGTAGACCTAGGCAAAATGTGGGGGTGCCGACTTTGAAATAAGGGTGACAGATTTCAGAACAGAAACATGAAGCAAAGTGAGAAAGAATAGGACAAAAGACTGTAATGCAGGAGAACTACATTCATACAAACGTGATAGACTCTTTTTCTAAGGGGAAACCAGATTATTGAAATGAAATTTATGTTTCTCACATTACAGAATAGCAGCAGAGATTCACTGCACTGTGAGCAAATGCAGACAAGAACATTTATGCATCAAAACTTCAGCACAGGATTAAAATCTCTTAGTCTTCAGGTATGAGCAAAATGGGTTTAACTGACTACATGGCAAGGCCAGCCAGGTCAGAATACACATAACAACAGAAACAGCAGCAGAACAGCAGCATTTTGCTCCAGAAGGAGAACTGGTAACATTAAGACAGCAAAGGACCTTATGGCAGAAGCCTGGGTTTGACAATTTTTTGCTTGAATAATTTTAAGAATTTCAGACTTTTTTCTTGGTTGGCAGTGGAAAGAAACTACGGGAATTCTGACCAGAGCAATTTCCAGCACTAACAGAAAGCCTTGCACAATGGATGCTGGGAGCTTAGGGAAGCAGGAAAACATTGTATTTTAGAAGCATTTGTACATTTGATCTTCTAGAATGCGTCAAAATGAACCACTGCATAACATTTAATTTTCAGTTTCGTAATGATTTAAGAGGAAAGTGTTACATGTCAAAATGTGATAGTTTCTTTTTAAAAGAAATCCAGAAGTTCGTTCATTTTTCTGTTCATCCTCCCTAAGGATTTAAATATACAGTTTCACTGAGCAAGACTTTGGCATTCCAGTTGCAACGATGTTACAAAATGTTCCTGTGAACAGGCTGTCAGGAAAAAAAAAAAAAAGAAAAAAAAAAGGGGTGTAAAAGAAGTGGAGGGATGAAGAGTGACAAATAAAACTCAAGTAAGAGATGTGATTAAAAGGTTTGAGGCAGAAAATGGTCCAGAGTTGGAAAAGGCCTTTCAAATATTTGTGTTCTTTTCAAAGACAAGGAAGTGAATAAAAACCTAAGTGAAAGAGTGGAGGGGAAATAAGAAAGTTTCACTGTTTGTAGATAGAAAGAGGCTGTCTCAAGCAAAGGCCTGTATGCTGCAGTTCATTATGAAGAACAGAAACATGTCAAATTATGTACATTCTGCCATCTGATTAAAGTAATGTTGAGTCAAGCACGAAACAGACTGTATCGATTGTTAGTGTGACAATTGTTAGTTAGACATTTAGATTTACATTTGTTACCTTTAGCAGAGACTCCAAATTACACTGGGAAATCAGAAGATAACAGAAATTACCATTAAAAATTCAACTGTGATGGTAACAATGTTTACAAATTTAGACAATAATAATGCAATCAATTGCTGTACTGATGCTAGCATACACATTTAAAATAATTGCCACCATTTACATGACTCATCAGCATTAGTCTGCTAAATTTTCCAACAATCAAGTAATAGAAAGACACTATTCAGATAAGTACTTTCATTTCAAATTTTCAAATGGAGAAGGATATGGATAGCTAGTCTGAATCAGATTCTCAAATTGAACATGTGCTTTTGGACATTTTTTTCCCCACATGACTGACACAAGATCCCCCCTCCACATCCTAATCTCTTCTCTCCTGTCTCAGAACTCTCTCCAAAAATGAAGAAATAGGTGAGAAAAAATTAATGAGGAAAAATATATCATTTTCCTTAAGAGTTTCCTCTATACCTTCTACATATGTGGTGGGTTGACCCTGGCTGGACGCCAGGTGCCACCAAGCCTCTCTATCACTCCCCTCCTCAGCAGGACAAGGCAGGGAAAGAAAATGAGATGGAAAAAAAATCTCATGGGTCAAGATAAAGGCAGTTAAACAAAAGCAAAAGCAAAGGTGACGCGCGGAAGCAAAAGGAAAACAAAGATTCTATTCTCTACTTCCCGTCAGCAGATCATGTCCAGCAGGGCTACAGTACGCATAGCGGTTACTCCCAAAGACAAACGTCGTAAATAATGAATGCCCCCCACCTCCTCTTCCTTTCTCCTAGCTTTTATTGCTGAGCAGACATCATATGGTATGGAATATCCCTTTGGTCAGTTTGCATCAGCTGTCCTGGCTATGTCCTCTCCCAAGATCTTGCCCACTCCCAGCCTCCTGAGGTGGGTGGGGGGGAATGTTGGAGCGACAGCCTTGATGCTGTGCAAGCGCTGCTCAGCAGTAGCCAAAACACTGGTGTGTTATCAACAGCTTTTTAGCTACCAATACAAAGTACAGCACTATGAAGGCTGCTATAGGGAAAATTAACTCCATCTCAGCCAGACCCAGTACAACAGAATAGGTATATTCTATTGTAAGAGACTTTGGAAAAAGGGACTTACTCTGAGTTTTGGGGGAGAGAAAAGACCATTATTTCCTAGATGCCACCATGCCAATTACCATTCCTTCCACCACATTGTTCTACCCTGCTCTCCCACAACGTACAAGTGACCAGGTGTCATAGGGTGCCCCGTTGTGTGTACCCTCTATATCCTCTCTCTGGAGCAGAAGAATGTTGACTACTAATAGCTGAGATACTGCTCCATACAGGTGGGGAGTAGGGCACATCCTCTTGAATTGCTGGAACTCCTGGGACAGTTTCTCCACAACCAAGACGAGGGAGGAAGAGACACTTTCTTCGTATTCCCGGAGTTGGCCAGCCATTTCATCCACCATTGGTCCCTCTTCATCTTTCCAGGTCATTATTGCCAATGAGTTGGCACACAATGCTGGTGTGCTCCGAACCACCATCCGCCACATGGGTCATGTGCACTGCACTTCATCTGGATCTTTGGATAACTGCTCATTGTCCAGGTCACTATAAATCATCTCCAGCACAGCTAATTCCCTCAGGTACTGGATACCTCTTTCCATGGTGGTCCATTTGCCTGGGCGATATATAACATCTTCCTTGAAGGGATACCTTTCCTTCAAACCTGACAGTAGTCACCTCCAGAGGCTGAGGGCTTGTGCCCCTTTCCCGATCACTTTGTCAATGCCCCCTTCCCCAGGAAGGGATCCCAGCTGCTTGGCTTCCCTAGCCTCTAATTCCAGGCTGCTGGCCCCATTATCGCAGCATCAGAGCAGTCAGGTGACAATGTGCTAGCCTGGACGACAGCTGAAATCTTTTTGCATATCTCACAGTTCATTCAGGGATTGGGATCCGGTGGTTTCCATCCTGCTTATGAGTTCTTCCTCTTCCTCCTCCTCTCCTCATGGTGGCCCTGCTTTTTCTTCATCCCGCACTAAATGAGCTGAATTTTGTTTCCAAGATTTCTTCTTGTGTATAGGGGCGACCAATACCGGCACAGGTTGGTTCTCTGGTTCAGCTGCAGTGCCTGTCACGGGGGTTGGAGTAGCCGCAGTGCCTGTCGCAGGGGTTGAAGTAGCTGCAGTGCCTGTCATTTCCTCTTCAGATCCAGAGACGTTCTCTTCCCCTTGAGGGTACTGAATAGTGTTGAGCAGGACTCAGTAGGCATGGGCCAGGCCCCAGCATGCTGCAGTGATTTATGTCTCCCTAGAATTGCCAGGGTGACAGCATACTTTTTCCAAATATTCTACTAATTTTTCAGGATTCTGCACTTGTCCAGGGATGACATTCCAAAACACTGGAGGTGCCCACTGTCCTAGGCATTTGCCCATGCTATCCCACACACCCTGCTGCTCATAACTATCCAGCCTTGGGGCAGATCTCTGGATGATATTCTTAAATTGTTTATTAACCTCAGACAAAATTGAAACAATGTTCCCAAGAAATACCAACAGAAGTATCTTAACTACTGTTAGGATGTTCAAGATACTGAAAAGTTATTCTAATGAAGGAGGAAACATCATAGAAGAAGGTAGCAAAGGTGCCATTCTGTATTTCCTCCATAAAATCCTCTCAGAGGAAGAAGTATAATTGCTAATTGTCTCCACAATGTGGTACCTGAAGTACAGTAATGGCTTCAGTACAAAGGTCAAATACCAGATTAAGCTCAAGGCCAGTGTTTTAATAACAAATCTCTCAGGCAAAACATCACCAATCACTGCAGAGCACAGCAAACTACAAAAATCAACACAAATCTTTAACATCTACAGAAAAAGAAAAAAAAAGGTGCAAATCAGATAAACAAATATCAAGAACAGATGAATCAATATTGTGACTTGCAACTATTAACAGATATAAATTCCTTAATACACTCTGGTTCATCTGTTATTATCTCAAACCGTTCATGCCCCACTTTGTGCACCAAAAAGGACTGTCATGTTTTAACCCCAGCCAGCAGCTGAGAACCACACAGCCGCTTGCTCACTCCCCCCTAGTGGGAGTGGGGAGAGAATTGGAAGGGTAAAAGTGAGAAAACTTGTGGGTTGAGGTAAGAATAGTTTAATAATGGAAATAAAATACAATAATAATAATAGTAGTAATGAAAAGGAAAACAACAAAAGAGAGAGAGAGGAACAAAACCCAGGAAAAAACAAGTGATGCAACCACTCACCACCCACCAACCGATGCCCAGACAGTCCCTGAGCAGCAATTACTGCCCCCAGCTTATATGTTGAGCATGATGTCATATGTTATGGAATATCACTTTGGCCAGTTTGGGTCAGTTGTCCTGGCTGTGCCCCCTCCCAGCTTCTTGCTGGCAAGAGGATGGGAAGCTGAAAAGTCCTTGACTAGTGTACGCACTACCTAGCAACAACTAAAACATCAGTGTGTTATCACATTACCCTCATATTAAATCCAACACAGCACTGTACCAGCTACTAGGAGGAAAATTAACTCTATCCCAGCTGAAACCAGGACACCATGACATGTAAGTACATCTTGTATCACCTCCCTTTCAATTACATTTGAACATTTTCCTGCAATAATATCCCTCAAGTACAATTCTCAGCAGAAATTCACTTAACTGATAGTTCAGAAGAATTATTGCCATTCCATAGACAGTTCTTCAGAGTGACTGCAAGGTGTACCTGCACAGGCCTATGGTTTTCCCCTCAGAAACATGTGCTCTAGTCACACTAACCCTTTTCATACTTCATTGCCATACAAAGGACTTGTGCATTCATTTGGAAAAATCACTTTATAGACATGGGTTTAGGATTATCTCTTTATTGCACAAGTAGGTTTCTTATTCTCATTTCTACTTTTCTTCATTGCAACAAGCCATTTTTTCCTACTAATTAAAAAGAAAAAAGATGCTTAAGACACATAGAACAGAAACTTTTGAACAGTGATTTTTTTTTAACACAGAAATGTCTAATTTGTTAACATGTTAGTATTTTCATTAAGGACATTGTTAAAGACGATTTTCCCATAAACACATGTTTTCAACACTTACTCAGTAGTTTATACTTTTGCTTTATTAAGAGAAGAGTGTAAATGTCTTCTGCTCTGACATAATCTTCCATACTGCTTACTATTGGTAAGCTCCCAGCTGGAGTACTGTGCCCAGTTCTGTGCACCATATGGAAAATAGGGGCACATAAGAAAGAAGGCAAAATTTTAAACGTATCAGAAAACTGAAAACATGATATAAAGCAAATATCTTCTATAGTCAACAAGACAAGGGATATTTAAGATTAGATGTTAGTTCTTTGGGATTTTGAGTAAATTTATATATACACACTAACAACTGTAAAGAATATGGAGAACTGAAATAAGCTCCTGGGTATCAGATAACAGTGTGTCCAAATGCTAGAGCTTTTTAAACATATTAGATAACATCTGCCAGGACTATTGATGTGGCTGATATGTCTTTAAGATCTTACTGGACAGGGGTTTTTTATTATTCCATTTTTTGTTTTGTTGACTGCATGAAAGAACAAGAAACTTTCTTTTATGTGGTTTTCACTTTCACAGAGTTAATTGATCTATCAGTTCACCTCAGAGATTACTTTGTGACTCCAAAGCCATCTAAATGAAAAAAAAAAAAAAAACAACCACCCACAAGCATTTTATCCAGACAAAAAAGCCCAGTTCTCCTAAGGTGACCAATTTACAGTGTTAGGACATAGTAGAAAGACTATCATCAAGTGCATCAAATGATCCCTTACTTTTGAAAAACCAGCTAAGTAACACTTTAAGCACTTCTATCCCAAATATTATCCTCTGATTCCAGCTGAGTATATCAAAGAATCAGCTTCACAAACTAATCAAACACCACTCTAGGATTTAATATTACACCTATAGTTCAATTCATTTCTCTTATTACAAATTGATGAGCTTCCACTTGGTAATATGCACCATACGAGCTTCAAACTTTACTCTTTATACTGTTAAGTTCCATCCCTTCTATTATTCCAATACTACATAAAATCTATTTCCTTCTGTATGAAATCCTAGCTTATTAATATACCCTCCTTTCCTGCCAAGACAGTAAAGGAAGTATTAAATAAAATTATTCCCAGAATGATCACTGACAAATTTTACTAACCACATCCTTCAATTCTGATACTTCCAATTTTGATACAACCTGTTATCTCCATTGTAGTCAATTCAATACCTATTTTATGGCCAAAGCTGAGGAGTTCTATATTCAAATATTAATTTGGAAGCTTCAGAGTCACCTGTGGGACACTATTAATTTATAGCACTCACATAGTTTTCTGAATGTTGAAAGAAAACAGTAAAACTTAATTGTTCATAGATTACCATATTTTACTACAAATTTCTTAATTTTATGTATGCCACATGCTTCTTCTGTGTTCTGTATAAAAAAAATTATTATGGAAGCAAAACTGATACAGCTCCTTTAAAGAGCCTCACAGTATACTTATGATCATCTGACGGAAATCTAGTTATTCTGCTGATAACAGTGGCTAAACCCATCTGAGGTAGCAGCAAGTAACACAAAATCAGTCAGTGTTGGGAAGATGACAAAGAAAATGGACAAATTTAGTCTGAAAAAATTGTTTTCAAATGTATTTACTAAGTTCTACATACACCACATAAAACAATAATTCAAACTTTTTTTAGAAGATAGTTTTGGTAGCTACAATTCATACTGAGCAAAAAATCTGTTACTCCTTAAGATTACTTGCAAAAGGGCATATAAGTAGTTCATCGGTAGCGCAGTCATTTCACTGCTGGAGCAGATGATTTTATTTATTCTCATTCTAAATATCTGATCCAGTCTCCAGACATTGTTAGTAGGCCAATATAGTTCTGTACATTTTTTAAGACTTAATTATCTCAAATTACCCATCACTCTTACGAAGGAAATAATACACAAAGTAATTTTAACTTGTATATATTATTATAATATATACTGGGGGAGGATGTTTCTTTATTTCCCTCAAATCCCCTTGATTGTGAAGCCAGACCCATTATTAAAACAGAACAGTCTGAAGGACCTCGAGGTGGTGCTCCGTGATACACCATGTGAATCACTCCCTGGGATCTGTTGCAATTGACAAATTTACAAGAAAAATACCGCAGGAAGCCAGGTGAAACTGAAACAGAGTATTTGTGGCAAGTCTGACTAAGGGGTAGCAATCGAATAACGTTGAGTGGGGATGAAGGAAATGGCTTTTGGGGTCCAGGAGTTCTTTTAAATTTAGGATGCAACCCACCAAATGCGTCCCATTCTATCACTAGCAGGGTAGCTTATTGGGCTGGGGGAATAGATGCTGTGGAACGAGGTGAACCCTCCATAATCCCCATAAGATCTCTTTATGAGCTGTCTACAGTCATCACAAAAGCTGCCTGCATACAAGCCAAGCATAAAGAAGAATGAAATGATATCCCAATATCTGCCACAATAACCTAGGTGATGCTAAAACCACTACTTAAAGGAGCCCCAGCAACTCTTAAACCCTATTTAATTGCAAAACGAGATGAAATTAAAGGAGACACAGAACACAATGAGGGATTAGGTGATAACGATCCCCGCAGCCAGCTCCCTACCTGGGCAAAATTAATGCATGATATTGCAAACCATGCTCATGAAACGGGGTGGGAAAATCCGTTGGCCGAAAAATCAGACCTAAGGCCCCAAACAGGAGAACACTGAGTGTGACCAGTAGAAACAGCCCCACAGGGAAGAAGAACTAGACCGAGAGAAAATACACCTAAAGACTCTCGAGCTTCACCTAAAAACCCTCGAGGAGAATCCCAGGACTGGAAAAATGAGCTGCCTTCCACAGCATTAGCATTAGACATTCCCAAAGCTGCAATTCAGAGACAGCCTACTGGCATTATCCTGAGTTTAATTCAAGCGTTGCAGAAACGCGATGATGGCAAAAAAAGAGAGCATACTCCAAGTACTCCGACGTCATCACCTGCTCCAGAAAAGAGCGATAATTTTCCTCCCCCTTAGGGATGAATTGCAAAACATGACGCCAGGAAATGAGTAAGGCCAGGATGGCCACTGGGCCTGCCTGTCCTACAAGTGGAATCCTATCAATGGATAAATAATAATGGCCCATATATTTTGATTCTAGTCGGTCCTCAATGACAACTGGTAAAATTTCTAATAGGTACGGGAGCACAAATTTCAATATTAATGCAACAGGATGCCGAGATACTGGGTATACGACCTGGACAGCAAAGAGTTAAAATTACAGCAGTGAATGGAGCAAGTACTAATTGCAAAACTGTGAAGGTTAATTGATGGCTCCCAACCGAGAAGCACACGTTGTCTACTCGCTTTGTGATCAAAGATCACAATGAAAACATTTTAGGCTTCGATGTCTTGAACAGCCAAACTTGGTACCTGCCAAACGGCAGTGTGCGGTCCTTTGGTTCAAATATCAACCCTAACCCTGATAAAAATCGGGATGCTACAGTGCATGTACTCTGCACAGCCCCTGCACACCCTGATTCAAAGATTACTAATGTACTGCAATACCCAATTTCTGCTGCAGTACAAAATGGAATTTCTGAAGTAATAGCAGACTTGGAAAAGTGGCACATTATTTCTAGAACCCACTCCCCATACAATTCACCAGTATGGCCAGTCCGAAAGCCAGATGGGAGATGGCATCTAACAACTGATTATCGGTGCCTAAATGCCAACATAGCTCTGCTAAAGGCTTCAGTACCTAATATTGCAACTTTAACAGCCATGCTACAGGCAGCCACACACCCATGGATGGCAGTGCTAGATGTGAAAAATATGTTCTTTATGGTCCCCTTGCAGGAAAAGGATAAAGAGAAATTTGCTTTTACTTGGAAATGTATACAATACACCTTTAACAGACTCCCACAGGTATATAAATATTCACCCATGATTTCTCATGCTGCACTTGCTGAACTTTTACAGGCAGTCTCACTCCCTCAAGATGGGAAACTGTGCTGGTATATCGGTGATATCCTAGTTGGAGGGACCTCCCCTGAAAAGGTGGAAGAAGCGGCAGCAGGAGTGTGGCGAACAGTACATAAAGCAGAAGTTGAAATTCCACCTGAAAAATGTCAGGGATCAAGTAAATAAGTAAAGTAAAATTTTTAGGTACTTGGTGGATTGCAGGTAGTGCAGCAATCCCACCAGACACCCTAAGTAAAATAGAACAGTTACAGATGCCCCAATCTAGGAAAGAATTACAACAACTCATGGGTACTTTAGGGTACTGGAGAAAACATGTACCTGGATTTTCTATCATTGCTTGCCCACTGTACTCACTTTTACAAAAGGGAAAACCGTGGGAATGGAACTCAGAGCATGAAGAGGCGGTCAAAACACTAATACAGGAATTAAAGACATATCAGTCGCTGGGGCCAGTACATCCCCGTGACCCTATTATAGCAGGATGGGGTTTTGCAGAACATGGTACTTATTGCAATCTATTTCAGACCAGGCCAAACAGACCGAAAAGACCTTTAATGTTTAGCTCGACTGCATTTAAAGAGACAGAACAGAGATATTCTGAATGGGAAAAAAGACTTTTATCTTTAGTCTGAGCAGCTGAACAAGTTGAGAAAGTACATCGGGGCAACCTGTTCAGACTAGAGGACCATTTAATTTGCTAGAAACAGTCCTAAAAGGAACTGCTCCCCCAGAAGGAATTGCACAAAAACCCACCAACAGGAAATGGTATGCCTACCTGATAGGAATAGCAGATGAATGCAACTGACTGAAGGACAAACAAAAATTTCCAAATTACAAATACCTGTAAACACTGAGCCACTAGCACTAAAACAGCCATTTAAACCTTCACTGATTCTAAATGCACCTCCCCTCACTGAGAAAACACTGACTGAAGACATTCGGTTTACCGATGCCTCAGCAAAGAGGGTAAAGAGCAAATGGTGGTATAAAGCCGCCGCGTTAGAAATTACCACCAGCAAACAAATAACAGGAGAAAGTGAAGGTAGTGCACAAGCAGGAGAATTAAGGGCAGTTGTTCTAGCAGCACAAAATGGAGCAAAAGTTGTCTATGTTGACTCCTATGCCATGTGGGCAGGTGCCACACAAGGGCTTTGTCAATGGGAAGCCCTAAATTGGGAAGTAAATAGATCCACAATTTGGGGAACTGAAGACTGGCTATTACTATTAGATATAGCTAGACAAGCACCATTCAAACAAAGGTGGATAAAAGCCCATGTAAACAATGACCAACCAGCCACAAAATGGAACCAACAAGTAGATGAATTAGCCAGAATAAGGGGAGTAAAAACAGGAGATACACCAGATCCCCAATAGTACTGTCTGGGGGAACGGTTACATCAAAAATTAGGCCACACAGGCCGAGAAGCACTTAATTTTGCAGCCCAAAGCCGAGGTTGGCCTCTAAACAGGAAAACACGTGAAACCATCCTTACAGAATGCCCCCAATGTAAACTGAAATTGCAAACAGATCACCCTGCTAAAACACCACCCTATGGTCAACATGGCAAATTGATTACATCGGACCCTTTAAACCTTCCTTTGGATATCAATACATTCTCACAGGAGTAGAGGTTGTCTCAGGCTTAATTATGGCAACTAAATGTTGGAAGGCTAATGGTCAGAGCACCATGAGAGGATTATCCTCTTGGTTTTCAAGCCTACCAACCCCTGATTTCATGCAAAGTGACAACGGCTCACATTTTTCCAACAAGGAAGTACAAGAATGGGCAAAACAGGACGAAATTCAGTGGGTATTCCATACCCCCTACTATCCTCAATCAAATGGGATGGTAGAAAGAGCTAATGACTTATTAAAAAGGAGCCTTACGCCACAGGAGACCCAGTGGGATACTCAACTCTCCACAGTACTTCATCAATTGAATAACTGATATAGGTCCACTGGAAGCCCTGTGAGCTGAGCATTCTTTACAAAAGCTGGACCTGGCACTCCACCACCTCCAGATGAAAGAAAATAGCTGTTAACATTACAGCCAGGACAACCTGTCATCGTAAATTTACCACAAATGGGAACTGTACCCTATGACTCTAACTAAACCTCATGGCCCACTTGCGTGGGAAGCTGCTGACAGCAGTGGTGCAAAACACAGAATTAGTGCATGATGGATTTTTCCTTCTTTTTAATGGGGTAACCTGTCCAGAAAACCCCACCAAGATCAGTTTTTCCCTTTTATCTTGCAGCCTCCTCCAAGATGAAAATAAGATACATCGTCCTACTGCTGTTGAGGATTTTGATAATACTTGCTTCCCCACGAACGCCCACCTGTCTCAACTTCATTGTCAATCCAGAAATAAGATGCGATTGTGTCAGCACAGAAAAGCCACCCATCTTGTTACTAACAGACAACAATATAAACATGACTTGTAAGACACAACCACCTGTTAATGACGGATATATATATATTATGATTGTTCACAATAGCTCTTACATGCCATATAGAAAATGCTGTAATGAAAGTCATTGCTCAATATATGAGAATCATGATGTTAAAATATCATGCAGATGGAATGCTCTGAAGGGATGCAACGTAATACTAGGAACAATATCTCTCAGAATCACTAAACCTTTCATGACAACGTCAGTGCCTACTCTAAATACTCCCCTAGCTTTACTAAGAAGTCTTACTGAGAGAACCCTAGGGTGGCCATGGTCTCAAGCTCATGTTAAGTATACCAGAAATATGGGAACACTCCCTAGTAAGGGAAATTTGAATCTTTCCACTGTGGTCATACACGAAACTGAAGTATACTTAGAAAATGAATGGAGCTGAGATAGAAATGAAACTGATGTTAATAAAATTCTCGGACTTTGGGGAATGGCAGGGACAGAAATTAAAATAGGATGCTGGATGATCAATGGATCTACCCATGAGAAGGCAACTGAGATTTCTGTGTACAACATTACTTCAAACCCAATAACAAAAAATACAAAATTTTGCACCTCTGAAAGGTTAGACTGTTGGTACAGTTTTACTTTAGTACAACCTGTTTTCATAATCTGTATCTGGGCTTGCAAGAACTTGGGATTATCAATTAAATTCAAAACAGACATTGCCAAGCCTAGTACAACAACATCCACCACTCCTCACTTAATATCCGCCCCAATTGTAAAAACTGAGAATACACTATCCCCACAAATTTCTAAAATTGAGCCCTATACCATCAAATATACAGGCCAGCAACAAGTGCTATTTAATCCATCATGGTCCTTTAAATGAGTAGAACTATCAGTGCAGATCAATATCTCTACAATTAAACCTATTCGCTCACCATTCCTAAGTACATCCTATGCAGGATGGTTAGCATGGTTGCATGGACAAACCCTCACTTCTCCAAAATAAACAAGAAGACATGTGACTGGCATTTTAGGAACAGGATTAGGAGTATTAAATAGCATGGATGCTGAAGTTTTGGCAAACAAAATAAGCTCAGCAACAAGTAATTTACACATATTAGAATGTCCATTGCAATCTTCACTATCCGCATTGGGAACTAAGCAGTGGCTCTTATCTGATATATTACCTCAATGGGAAAGAACAGAACTCATGAAAAGCACCACCAACTAATTGTGAATGCACTAGGTGCAGCTCAAATTAATGTCTCTCTCACTCTTAGCTGTATTCAAGCCCAATTGTGGATACAATCTACTGTGGCAGCAATGTGAGAGAAGGTGAAGAGGGCACCTTACCCACTAAAATTCGAAAGGTAATCTGGGATAATGCAACTGAATTTGAAAGGAAGCTCCAAGTCTGGTGGTGTCTAGTCAGTCTTACCTATAACTCAAGCAACAGTAAAGCCACAGCTTTTGTTTTAACAATATGCAATGCTTCGGTATACATTATATACCCAATCAGTGTGCTGGGATTAAATCACAATGGAACTGTCCTCTATTGGATAGAACATAGAGTATGGGCCCAACAAAATGGGGAAAATTGGCACACTAATGATGTTGATGCATGTGTTGTACGGGAACATCAGGGATTTATTTGTGAAAGTAATACCATTAAGGCCCAACACATTTACCTTGACACTGAACAAAATGTTTGTCACTTTGAAATACATCCTGACGAAACCCCTGAAACTGTACTTGTATATGTTGGAAACAGATGTGTTTCTATGAGAACCCTTTGTGATTCTATAACTATGGACAACACCACTGTAGATATATACAATCACTCATATATCTGTATTTGTAATTTTACCAAAATCATAGGACGCAGCTTTAACTATTCACCTCCTGTCACAACCCACCAATTGCTACAGTCTAACTATACATCATATCAGGATTTATTGTGTACCCCCATTGGAATGAATCTCACACTGGTGAGAAAACTGTTGCAACATGATGACCTGAGTCAATTGCTAAAACGAACTCGGAACAACAGACAAAAACCCCTAATTATTGTCCATCATGATGCAGAGGACATACACCATGTCCTGGAAAGAGTGAAGAAAGATGGAAAACATCACTGGTGGGAAACTCTTTTTGGAAACAACTGGAATTTTGAATTTAATGCTGCATCCAATTGTAGTTTTGTTGGTTTTGACCTTATTATGTTTATTGTTTGTAATTATTCTGAATATCAGTTTGGCAAAAAATGGAACAAATTATATCAATCTGACATGTAAAACATACAATCAACTGATTCTGTATGTAAAATGGTATATAACGAACATAATTAGAACACTTAAACTAAGATAATTGGACCCTTACCACTGATCTGCAATACAGCACATATTTATGACATAGAGGCAAGAGGTAACCGTACTACCACTCTGAGCTGATAAAGTGGATTGACTGTAGTCACGGGGTGGAGTGTGACCAATGCGCTCGACCCCTTGACCAGACTGGCAGTGGTTTGGTGCAGGCTCTGGAAGAGGTAAAGGCCTGAGCCGTAGCCGGGCCATGAACTCCTCTAGTTTCAATCTGTTCTCTGAAAACCCACAGAGGAGCAGTGACACCATGAGCATTGGCGCATATGAGCTTGGAACACCAATCATGTGATTGACACATCAATAGTGGGTGGCTTTTCCAAGACTCATTTATCAAGGAACAAAGCAAGCTGTGGGTACAAGGAGCCTCCTGCAGACTTTTTCCATTGCATGTAATTCGACTACGAGCCAACCACTTTATCCTATAAATATAACAGCCTAAGTGAGCCTTCTTTGAGCTCTCCCTGCTAGGCAGTGTGACTGCATGGCTGTGATCTCCCCTTGAGCTGGGACACCTCTCAAAGTTGCTCCTCAAGGCAGAGAGACCCTTTACCAACAACAGATCTTTGTAAGCAACCGATATCACACATAACCTTGTAGTATGGTAACTTTGATTTGTGCCTTGGTAACTTTGACTGCATGCTGAATTGATGCTAATGAAACGTTACCTAAACTTTGCATGTACAATCCCTTAGACATAAACCGTTGACCAAGTCTGAGACTAAAATTGGACCTAGCTGCACCTAAGCTCCATCAGGAGTTTAGAAAGCAAAGGGGTCTACTCTGAACCCCGTGATTCAACGGGAGGGTCCTCCTTACCCTCTTGTGTCCATCATCTCTCTGTGAATCATTTTAACTCAAGTGTAACTCAATCTTCTTTTGTATGATTTTTCCATGCAGTAATTAATAGAGTGAACCTTGTCACCAAACTTTGTTAAGTCACACTTTTACAACATTATATTGAAACCACTTTTGCTAATACCTTTGTCGGTGATTCCTTAAGTGTTCTAAATCACCCATTCATGACAAATAGCCTCCAAAATAAAAGGCCCTGTGGCTCATCACATACATAAAATGCAGGAACTGATAATTGCTCACGTTTCTATAGTTCTATCACACACATAAAGACCAGCAAGTCCAGTGTAATGATGACATTAAATGAGTGAATCTTCACTCCCTATCTGTCCATGCTATTTTCCCCACACAATGCAGGAAGAAGATTGACACATATTCACTTCTTGTCCATTTTGTTCTGATAGAAGCAAAGCATTTTGAAGCAGAAAGGCCAATTATCATATCAAATATCTCAGTTATGATGTAACATTCCTATATTTACACAATATGCAACATTTCTTTGCCAAACACTCCTTTGTTTTTTTATTCAGTGCTAAGTAAATCCATGGAATGAATCATCAGATTGATTAGCATGCTATTTTTTCATGTCTTTCTGAACAATTTCCTCATTAAGACAGGTAAAGAAAAAATTTAGGTAACAGTCCCAGTCCAAAGAGATCCATATTATCTTTTATTTTGCTACTCAGCCCACTTCCATTTTTTGTGACTTTATATCGCCATAGATTGAAAAAAGGAGTAAATAAAGTGGCTATCTCGCAACCTCTGCGCTGCACCAAAGTACATACAAAATTTGATTTCAGAGCATCTCCATCTCCATCCCTTCTTTTCTCAGGAGACTACTAAAGCTGTCATCAGTTCACTTAATTCCATTAAATCTGTTAATCCATACTTCTATTAGATGGTATTTAAGACTCTGTGTAGTTGTGTTTATATTGTTTCATTGATTTCCATTAGCTTCAAGAAAGTAAAATCATGTTAACCCTTACATGTTCAACATTTTTATTTTAAAATGAAACCTACAGTTTTGGTTAAAATTCTCAAGAAAACAATACTAATATAATGAACGGTTACAGGACCCTTTCCACCTCCACCAAAAAAAAAGATATGGAGAAAGAAACTGAAGAAATTTGTACAAACAGATACGACTGATTAATAATTGAACAAAAAAGAATGCTTGATCAACCTCATAGCCTTCTACGATGTAATGAATGGCTTGGTAGATGAGGGGAGAGCAGTGGACATTGGTTATCCCGACTTCAGCAAGGCATTCAGCACTGTCTCCCATAAATTTCTCGCCGAAAAACTGATGAAGTACAAACTGGATAAGTGAATGGTGAGGTGGGTTGAAAACTGGGTGAACTGCCAGAGTGTGGTGATCAGTGGCACAAAGTCCAGCTGGAGGCCAGTCACTAGTTCTGTACCCCAGGAGTCATTAATGGGGCTAATACTGTTTAACCTCTTCATTAATGACCTGGATGATGGGAGAGAGTGCACTCTCCACATGTTTGCAGGTGACACAAAATTGGGAGAAGTTGCCAATGCACCAAATGGTTTTGCAGCCATTCAGGGGACCTCAACAGGTTGGAGAAATAGGTCATCAAGTATCTCTTGAAGTTCAACAAAGGGAAATACAATGCGCCACCCCTGCAGGCCCCCAGTGCTACCAAAACCTTGACACCTACACCAAATACAATGGCATATGAGCCGTTTGATAGCTATTACTTCTTTCTGGAAGACAGCTCTCCAAGCACTAACTTGCAGCTCAAGCCCCAGCATTCCTGGGGATTCATTAGAATGTGGAATGGAGCAAGTTTAAAAGAGAATATTGTCAAAAACAATCCTGTTCACTTTATTTTGAAAGAAGAGATTATCTGTCATCTCACAATACAGGCCACAGAGTCATTTAGTCAGCTTTTCTAATTCATAGCATTGTATTGTGAGTGCTTAACTTCTAAGTAATGCATTATATTCCGTAATGGTAGATTAGACTTCCAAGACACTTTGCTCATGGAATAAAACTTACTCCTTTCCATCCATAAACCCTTGTCAGCTGAACACACACACCTTCACAGATATTCCTATTTAAAATCTACATAAAGTGTATTCCACTTCAAATATTTAAGGTAAATTTATGTTATTTCAATATCTGCTCTCTTCCCCTAGCAGGTAGTACAAATTCAAATTACCTAAAAGATAAAAATAAATTTTATCTAAACCCTATATATGTTTTTCACCTAATATATAAAAAATAAATGTGCTTTAAATATTCATGATGTTAAGGAAAACATCTAGGCCCATAATACTTCAGAGAAGAAGCATCAACTGTTATTTATCCTCCAATTTTAAATACAATATAAAGGTGCAGTCAAATATTTACACATAATTGAAGAGGGATTGCTTCAAAGCAGTAGTAAAAAGCATCATTCGGGGAGACGCTATATTTTTCCTAAAGCAGATTAGAAACATGCACACAGAAATATTTTGAAGTACTGACCTAATGTTTAATTGTATTCACATTTACAAAAAAGGGCAGCTGAGGCTCTTTTATCACCTCTCCTTTGGATGCCTTCTCACTTGAGGGCATCATACGCATTTCATTAAAATCAAAACAAAATAGAGAAAGGCTATTACAGAAATTCAAACCTACAAATGGGTGACTAGCAAGTGATCTTCAGTATCCTTGTGTTTGGGAGTCCAAATTTATTAGTTGTTATTATTTCAGTCTGGCATTTAATTACTACAGTTTATTATCACTATTTTATGTAAAACATAAATAGTCATCATATTTATTAACATATGATTTTATATGTACAAGTATGTTCATATCCATGTATGCACACAGAAAATTAAGCAAAAAATGTACTCATCTTTTCTAGAAAATCAGCTGGAGTGTATTATTGTATTTCAGAAAAATAAACATTTAAGTACCCCAGTGCCAGGGTGATGAGGTTCTACATTTTCTCATTCTTAGATAGTTTCAAAATAATAAAAAATATAGTATAAAAGGTCTTTGTGGGAGGAAAAAACCCATAAATTAATATATGTCATTACTAAAAATGCTGGGTAGAATTGAATGAGGCTGAAAACTGTTAATCCTTTTTCCAGCACTTTGTCTTCAGTATGCAAATTTGGGGTTGAAATCAACTGTAAGTTCTTAGTTAGTGTTTTGGCAATTTCTTGATAAGGAAATTTTCTTCTGCCACTTTCATTTAATCCATTCTTTTAAAAGAAAATGTCTATGTACATTTTTACTATTGCCCACATTAAAAAAACAAACAGCCTACATTTGCTTCCTGGACTTTATATTGTGCAACAAGTAATGAAGCAATCAAGTCAAATGTAAAGAGAATGTAAAGACAATTACTGAAGAACCACAAATGTGTGAAATTTTGTAACTTTTAATGGTTATCACAAAGCCTTGTATGTGCTCACCTTCTATATCTCTACATATGCTTATAAATAGTTATGTGTATCATGGTGTCCTAACTGTAAAACAGTGATATAAAGTAATCCACTATTACACTAGTCCCAAGTAAGTCAATTTGTACTTACCATTACTTCCAGTAACTTGCCTGGCTTTGCTTATTTTATGAATCTATAAAACACAGCAACTCCAGCTTTAAATAAAAATAAAAATTCTAAGTACTATAAATTAAATTAAATTTTGTTGTCTGGAATGAGGTGAAGGAAGCCCAGAAAAGTAAACTTTTGAGCAAGGCCTCTTCAGAGACATATAGATAAGGTTAGTCAGCAGGCTGCTTCATTTCCTCTGTAAGTTAACATATCCCACCTGCCAAATGACTTGCTTTTTCTTCCAGTCCTTACCACTCCAGAATAAAGCCTCAAGAGTAGATGCCAAGATCCTGGGACTCTTTCCAAGGCAGATGAGACAGACAGGGAGGAAAACTAAGGTCATCTGAAGTGTCTGGTCTTTTCAAGCACGTTTTCAAGGAACATGCAGCCAAGAGGCAAAACCAGATGTTTTTCAGTTCAACTTCCAAGATCAACACAAAAGTTAAAGACAGATGGACTACTGCATTAGAGACACAAGTAGGCGACAAACTCACCAGCTTGCCAGGAGGATGGAGGCAGGTCGCTTCCAAGAGCATTCGCTTACATGATCACAACCACAACGAAACGCTCTGTGTTTGTGAGTTATTCTTACCATTGCTATGGGCCAGTCCATATAATTTATTTGTATTTGGCCCTACCAAATTAATATAGCAACTGGCATTTTGTGGCTAGCTACCTTCCTTTTTCACCAGTTACCATGTTGTTCTATACATATATGCTGACTTACCAGAAATGCAGTGTTTCTGCTAACTTATACAAATAATTTATGCTTGCCTGACAGCAGTCTATGAATCCTCCATTCTACCCGTAAGTTAAAAGCCCTGACAGCTCCTGCTAACTCTTACACTGGACCAGTCTTTAGACTGTCCCCCATTCAAGAAAGTTAGCACCAGCTCACAGGAGTTTAATCCATCACTGGCTTCCTAGTGCTTTCCAAGAGACTCACTATTAGTAGGCCCTTTCAGGCCTGCCCTGCGGTTGACAAGACATTAGCCTGCTATTATGCTTCTATCTATTCAAGTAGCACAATACTGTCCTAGGTAGAAATATAAGCATTTGTTGAACAAACAAACAAAATTACAACAACCAGAGCATGATAACACATTCAAAATTCTTATGACTGAGTGACCACGGTGGTATCATTTCAAACATAGGTGGAAACTTTCTTATGTGTCTATTTAATATGGTGCCATAAAGTCTCTTTGGCCTTGCTGGTCAATCTAGCTAACACTTTATATTCCTGCTCAAAATCTTGTAACATCTGCTTTATCTCTTTGAACAGA
Organism: Fregata magnificens; assembly: GCA_013389945.1. NCBI lineage: Eukaryota > Metazoa > Chordata > Aves > Suliformes > Fregatidae > Fregata > Fregata magnificens. Next base: position 68,230 of record WAAD01000562.1, on the reverse strand, counting down.
TTTTGAAAGTAGTGAAAGGAATTTTTATTCTAGGGAAGAATGTACCCTGGGCCATAGTTTGCTTAAGTGGATAGGAACAACTGAATGAAGTCCAAAAGCATTTTTGCCCAGATTAGAGGCATGTCCAAATTTTTTAATTAAGGTAGAGTCTAAATATGTATTCATGTCTGCAATTCATACTGACGCAGTAGAAAGATCAGATAGTGACATGAAATGTTGCAAGTTGTGGGCTTTACTTCTGAAGTCTACAGGAAAAGAAGTAAAGATATCTCTGGTACCAGCAATCAAGGCAGAAATTTACCATATAATACCAGAATTAAAATAAACCCTCAGTTGAGCAAAAACAGGAAAAAAAAAATCTGGTAGCTGGTGATTATGTTTTCCTTGAAACTCTCAGTCCAACTAGCTCTACAGCAGAAGAACGTTAAAAACACCAGAGACAGTGTATTTGTGTGCGCTACATGGAAAAAATCTAACAGCATTCAAGTGTTATTCTCCCTCAAAAGAGGAAAAATATTATTTAGTTCATTTCAGGATCAAAGAATGCAGTTCATGAATGGAAAAGACAAAATTGGAAAATTGAACAAGCATGTGAAGCAATCACCTTGGCCCATGTCAAAAAAGAACATCGGGGCTCCAGAGAACAGGACATTAAGACTGATTGAACGAGACATACCGGGGAACTAGAAGGTGTTGTCTTGTGAAGGAAGCACAGGCACCACAAGATTTTGAGTGAGAACATGGAGTGCTAGGAGATCAAGAAGACGAAAAAGAGACAGATCCAACAGTGTCAGATTCAACAATGAGAAATTGAAAGCTATGAAAAACATGTGAAAAACTTGTCTTGTTTTCATTTACCTCCCAGGAGCCAAAAGAAGACTGCATAGTGAATCCCACCACAGGTTCCTAAAAGCTTAATTTTTCTTGAACATCAAAAATTCTCACAGATAACATCGATTTTGAGAACTGACATCTCATCACCTGAATAAAGAAAAAAGAACTCAGATAATCTACTCTCCATTTTGAAAAAGCTGTTTTTCACTTTAGCTGGAAAAAAGCACTACATATCTACCTGATGTTTCACGTTATGCAGAAAAAAAAAAAAAACACAAAAAAAAACCCCAGTAAGTAGCCCAGATTTAAACAAATCAAGTGATTTTCTTGCAGAAATAAGAAATGCTTTTGAATTAGTACTAATTAAAGCCATGGTTTAACCTTAGTAAGTTTTGTTTTGCTGACAATGTTGTCATGCAGGTTGCCTTAGGATATAATCACTCCTTTCTTCCTCTCCTCTAATCATTTGTCACAAGCCCTGATGGGGAAAACATTGTCAGATTCTAAAGAAGGAGTTCCCAGCTAAAGTTTTAAAAGGCTCTTTCCACAAATAAGGAGCAATGAACACAGCAAATTGAGTGCAATGCAATATATCTAGTGAATGCATGACTACATAAACTGTAAAGAAAGAGCTTAGTGCTTTACTGGAAAACACAATTTGGCAGTGGGAATTGAAAAATTCTCCTTTTTTCTACTAATTGCACTATGTAATATGTAATATAAATATGTTTTAAATTATTTAAAAGAATCACAACATTCTGAGCGATGCTGAATTATTTGAAGAGATACTATAATACATCAATAATTACACAACTACATAGTGCATTATATTTGGACATCAGGAAGAATTTCTTTACCGAAAGAGTGGTTAGGCATTGGAACAGGCTGCCCAGAGAGGTGGTGGAGTCATCAACCCTGGAGGTGTTCAAAAAAGGTGTAGACGTGGCACTCCAGGGTCTAGTTTAGGAGGCATGGTGGTGTTAGTTGATGGTTGGACTTGATGATCTTAGAGGTCTTTTCCAACCTTAATGATTCTATGATTCTATGATTCTATATTTATCTGAGTTTAAAGCTTAAGGAATCCACCAAGTGTAGAATAGTTAACACACACCTAAACAGACCTAAATTTTGTTGAGTAAAAGTTCAGGTATAAATCTGGAAATTTGCTATATTTGGTGCCAGCAATAGAATTGTAGATTATAACAAAGTTGTATAAAGTGATTACATAAGTGGAGAAACAAGATTTTTTAGTACCTTTTGTGAAACATGTCAACAGAAGGAAAGCAAGTAATGTTTTTCAAAAAAGTCATTAACAAATCATGAGACCGCATACAGTTCACTATTTCTTCTTCCAATATCCAAAACCATAATATTGATAAGAACCCAACAGCTGATGGTATCGCTTATAAACTTATTTTTTTCTCACAAGATAGAGCTTCAACAGCAACAGAACACTAGTATTCAAAGTCTGAACCAGATCCTTATAACTGGTGAATTTATTAAAAAAAAAAAAAAAGCAGCACTGAAATGCTAATAAGGTATTAAAAAGCAATAAGGAACAGTGTTTGGTTTAAAGTCTCATTTCCCTCACAGTTTAGCTAAGCACAGAACATGTCATCTAATCCAAGGGCAATTGACATATGCCCCATCAGAGGAGAACACTCTTGACCAGGAAGAGCCTTATCTAGTCTTCACTAGTTCTAAGCAAAAAGAAAGATTTGAATATTTGAAATAATAGAAGCATGTAAAGCAAACAGTTACTGTCACTTCAGCTCAGGCCACCAAGCCAGTCAGTCAAATAAACAAGTTACTCCACACTGAAAAACATATGTGAACTCAGCCAAAAACAAGTCCAAGATTCTTATGTGGTAAATTTTAGCAAGTCTTTCTAGTTAATTGTTTTTCTATAGTTTTTGGTTAAATTATAGCTTACAATCAAGAAGAGTGCTGCAAATATGGAGTGTCGATTCGCTCAAGGGAAGGAAGGCCCTGCAGAGGGATCTGGATAGGCTGGATCGATGGGCTGAGGCTAAATGTATGAGGTTTAACAGGGCCAAGTGCCAGGTCCTGCACTTGGGTCACAACAACCCCATGCAACGCTACAGGCTTGGGGAAGAGTGGCTGGAAAGCTGCCCGGCGGAAAAGGACCTGGGGGTGCTGGTTGACAGCTGGCTGAACATGAGCCGGCAGAGTGCCCAGGTGGCCAAGAAGGCCAACGGCATCCTGGGTTGTATCAGGAATAGTGTGACCAGCAGGAGTAGGGAAGTGATCGTGCCCCTGTACTTGGCACTGGTGAGGCCGCACCTCGAGTACTGTGTTCAGTTTTGGGCCCCTCACTACAAGAAGGACACTGAGGTGCTGGAGCGTGTCCAGAAAAGGGCAACGAGGCTGGTGAAGGGTCTAGAAAACAAGACTTATGAGGAGCGGCTGAGGGAATTGGGGCTGTTTAGCTTGGAGAAGAGGAGGCTGAGGGGAGACCTTCTCGCTCTCTACAACTACCTGAAAGGAGGTTGTAGTGAAGCGGGTCTTGGACTCTTCTCCCAAGAAACTAGCGATAGGACGAGAGGGAATGGCCTCAAGTTGCGTCAGGGGAGGTTTAGATTGGACATCAGGAAGAATTTCTTTACTGAAAGAGTGGTTAGGCATTGGACAAGGCTGCCCAGAGAGGTGGTGGAGTCATCAACCCTGGAGGCATTCAAAAAAGGTGTAGACGTGGCACTCCAGGGCCTAGTTTAGGAGTCATGGTGGTGTTAGTTGATGGTTGGACTTGATGATCTTAGAGGTCTTTTCCAACCTTAATGATTCTATGATTCTATGATAAATATTGCTTTGTAGAATAGTGTTTTAGGAGCAAAATAAATATTAATGGTTGTAAAAATAAGAATTTTTGACACAATCATTGAGCAGGTCATCAAAATCAATTGATAAGTGAAAAAATGCAAAAAAATATACCACATAATCAAATACATTCCTGTTTCAAATACATTTTCAATACGGTTCTGGTATACCATGCAGACCCTGACAAATACTCTAGAAAAAGTATTAAGAAAAATATTAAGATATTAAGATAGTGCCAGTTGAAAATTTGAGGTACAAAGTTGCTTTTCTTTTTTCTCCCCAAAATTAAATAATGAAATGGAACATGAATCCAAATCACATTTAAATGTGTCTAAAGCCTGGATTGCTATCAGACACTCCAAAACTCTGTAATAAAAGCTCCATGTTAAGGATGATGGCTAGCACAGAAGAGGAAGAAGCAAGAATCAAATCTAATCTGTTCCGGACTTTTATTCTTTCTGAAGTACAGAGTGGTGAAGGTAAGGGCGTCTGGATAATCTTAAAAAAGAGAAATGAAGCAGTCAACAAATGTTAGATGTATATAATCATGAAGCAAAATCTTCTTATAAAATAAAGAATTCAAAGTAGAGAGTCGCTTTTAAATACCCAAGTGTCTTCTGTTATTAAAAAAGGAAACAATAAAGTTTAAGGTGAATCGCTATCCAAGGTTTAAAAGGACAGTAAGGATAGTTCAGGCTAACTACCCAGGGTGAAAATGCTGCATTTCATCTGAAGAAGAGGGGGAAAAAATTAGCAAAAGCAGCATGTAATATATTCTGTTAGGAATACCGTTTGACCTATTGCGTTGTGAGGAAAGGGGTGTATTTAGGAAGTGTATTTAGGAAGCTACCTAAAAGGTGACAATGTATGCTTTTCTTCACAGAAACCGTGAACACTTTCCAGAAAAAACCCACATCTTTGTGATTGCCATTGTATTAGCTAATTGCTGTGAAGTGCAAAACAGCTTAGAAACGGATGTGTATCCTATTTGTTACTTCCATACTATTTTCCCTCCATTCACTCACATTTAAGCATCCCATCCTCAAAACAGGCAGGATGCATTTTAATTTAAACTTTGCACAGAATTTGTTTGTTATTCAGAACAAAAAGCATGCATCCACTCCCCTCCCACTAAATCTATAATTCAAATGTCTTTTCTAGGGCAGAAAGTTCACAAAATCCTTGACAATATGACTATAAATATTTGACCTATCTGAATTTTTCTATTGTTACAGCACATGTAGTTTACTTGAAGAAGAATGGTTGTGCATTTTAGTTTTGGCACAAAATTACTCAATAGTAAAGACTTAAAAGTATCATATATTCCGTTTCTTTTCTTATGAAGATGCCAAAATAATATGTATAATTAGCTGGAAAGTAAAGGTAATTTTATGGAAAGTTAACTGCTCATATGGTGTTCTAGTGATAAACATTGTACACTGTTTGAGACGCAGTCACAGAGTTAATCTCCAGCATTTTTGTCAGGCTTCCTATTTCTTGATATAGCAGCTTTCTACAATGTCTGCAAGCGTGCATAGTACTCAAGGTTTTGTTATTTATTCACATCTTTTTATTTATTTTCTTATTTATTCACACCTCCCCCTATTGTTCTTCATGACACAGTGAAGAAAAGGCTTTTAAAAAAAATATTATTTCGCACTGGGCTACTTCAGTAGAATAAAACAGGTTGTCTCTTTTCAGTCTAAACGACTTGTAAAAGTGGTAGAAATCTAGCCAAAAAACATGACTGTGTTTGCTATTGTCTGTTAATTCATAAAGAGCTAGTTCCTTAAAATAAAAAATAAGGAAGATTTGACAGTAATTCAAAATTTAGAAGATAGAAGTTACTTTCATTGTCACAACTTATGAAATTATGGATAGGCCTGAATAAGTATGCCAGCCTAAAACAGTAGAAACAAAACAAGACTTCCTCCCTGCAAAACACACTTAAATGCGTACATCTTAATAAAAGACAATACTGGGCTCTTTTTTATTTAAATGGTATTTATGTGTTCTTTGATTTTATTCCTCTCATTTTCAATCTGAACAGAATATCCTGGAGACACATAAAATTATTTTTCCATGCTTATTCTTACCTTCCAATTTGAGAAAAATACACCAGTACCATTAAGCTTATTCCAAAAAGATGATTAAGGCTATTGACATGAGAAGTGAGCAGTGATTTCTGTATTCTTCCACTAACAAGAATGATCAATTCTATTTCCCCATTTCTCAACACCACTCACCTTGGAATTGGATCTAAAACCTACTCCAAATGTGACTTCCAGACAAGCATTATTTTCAAAGACAGGAAACACATTTTAGAAATTTTGGAGTAATTTTTTTGTAACTTTCATAGCTGAAAGAACTTAAGTGCACTCTAGTATATTGAACTTACATTATGTATTATATTTATACAGAGATTAGTTCATCATTCTAACAATCATTTTTCATTTTTCGAAAATGTCAAATTTTAGTAGGAACACTGGTATCATTTCAGACTAGATATAAGGAAGAAATTTTTTATGATGAGGGTTGTGAAACACTGGAACAGGTTGCCCAGAGAGGTGGTAGATGCCCCATCCCTGGAAACATTCAAGGTCAGGCTGGACGGGGCTCTGAGCAACCTGATCTGGTTGAAGGTGTCCCTGCTCATTGCAGGGGGGTCGGACTAGATGACCTCTAAAGGTCCCTTCCAACCTAAACTATTCTATGATCCTATGATTCTACAATTTCTTCCAAGAAATGCTTGTATAGAGATCTCATGTTTGTGTAGACTTCTCACTCTTTGAAAATTACTTCTATAGCCACAAAGACAAATGAATCAGCATTCTTAATACACAGCAGCATGATTTTGACTTGAAGTTGACCAGGGCAGGTTGTTTCTATCCTAGAATTATTTATTTATTGTACATTATTGGCTACTGAAATGTGGGTTTACCTTCTTTGGGAATATGATGCAACAGTAAACCTGTTCCTTGTTTCCAATTAAAACATTACTACTGCAACTGTATGAACATTAGTTCAGATCGTTTGGAAGCAGGAATATAATTTCGTGCACTTTTACAACATATGTAACATATGATACAGGCATAGTCTGTGTCTCATCTCTTTGAGAACAGATATAACAGTTACGTACCTACCCTTACAGTTTGTTATGGGACCTGCTTCATTTCAGAATGCCTTCACTTGACACGTTACATCACTCCTTGACACATAGCTGGAATAAAAAAGAAAAAAAAAGTTTCCATTATAGATAAAACTCTCATATGGAAAAGAAGAAATTTCACTCCAAGAATTCCCCAGCAAGGAGGAGGGAGCAGAGCAGAACGATCCGTTGCCTTCCAACCCTGCCTGGCTCCGCTTGCCCCACCCTACCAGAAGGAAGCCATCCCATGATTACCTGAGTGTAAAAGGAAACTAAGAGAGCTCTCAAGCATCATAAGATTCATTCAGTGGCACGTTTCCAAGCCCGTCTCGTGTCCCTCTCTGCTGTTCATTCCACTTTTTGCCATGCTACTGGCTAGTAGTTATTTTCACCTTTTCAGAACTTTTTCCTCTTCAGCTCCTTCCCCTTTCTTTTGCCTTCTTCTCTTTTCACATGTCCTTTGTCTTCTTAACATTGTCTTCCCATGTTCTCCCTTCTCCTCTAGAGAAGCAGTAGTGCCTGGCCCTCTCCCTGAGCACTGCAGTAAGCTGTTGTGCAGGTCCAGCTGTACCAGGACAGAGGCCCCGGTTTTGCAGCTGGGAGAATTAGGCAGGAGACAACACCAGGAAGTAACTACCCACACCTTGCTCTGAAAGGATCTTCACATTTAAGAAAATGAAAACTAGCACTGGGCCAAACACCACAGCAAGTTTTTTGAGACATGTTCGGGCTTCTGCTTATTAGCCTCCCACTTCATCTTGAGTAGCTACTGCCCTCCACCTCCAAAGAACAATGTCTGCAACCACCTGGGTAAAGGGTCTCCTTTCCAGCCTTTGTCCTGGACAAGTGTCTGGTCCCCTACTACAAGTTTTTACTGCAAACCCCTCCCTCCTGTGATACACAGCTGGAGAGTCATGTGTGGATGCTGCAGAACACATGCCTGCTCTTGACAGAGATCTTGAAACAAGACTCTCTGCATCCACATTTTGTTGCTTTCTTTTCTGGCTCAGATCCTCCTTCTAGCCCCTGGAGGCAGATTTTTGCCACAAACAAGGTGAGGGACAGGCAACACCAGGAGATCTTCATCTTTTTCACCTGGAAGTCTTCATTCAGATGTGCTTGAAGAAGCTTTTCTTCACACACACTGACACACACCCATCCACCCCAGTACACCGTAAGAATATTTCTAGGTCAGCATCTGATACATGCCAGGGCTTCACATACCACCTCCTGAAAAACATACATGAACCACTATGGGGAGTATTTTGGTATTGCGATCCACAGAACAGAAGCAGAGAGAGCAGAAAGTAACACCAGCATGACTTCCTAAAATGACAGTAGTAGTAACCGATGGCAGAAAGCAGTGCTTCAGTATCACTCTTCTGCCGCAGACACTGGTGTGGTAACCTCATCTTTGTAGGACAGATAGAAAGAAAACACAGCATTTGCCCACATCGTGAGGATGCAAAGGCTCATGGGATACCTTTCAAACCACTCATATATGGACAGCTTGCAGACAGCATTGCAAACTAATACCGACCCACAGTAACACTCAGTGGGATATGAGCAGTTAGTCAATAATTGTTTTCAACTCAGTGATTCACCTCATAAAGAAAAAGAAATGCATAAGACAGATATACCCAAGAATGTTATAGTTGCCGCAAAAATAGTGAACAGGCTTGAAAAGCATCCGCATTTAAATCCTGAAAGAGTTATTAATTTGTCAGCAGGCAGCGTATGTGACAGAGTGAGATATGTCTGTGCTGAGTTACGATTTTTATTTGCATTCTGCTGAATACTAGTCTGACCTTGTCTAAAGAATCTACTATACTGCATTGCGGTCACCCTGCCTGGAAATTCATTGAAGGAGTATAACTAAGAGGCTTCTGGGACCGTCAGCTTCACTACTGGCCTACCTCCAAGAAACATTTTATTTTATCATCAGGAGGAGTCAGTAGGGGAAAAAGAGAAATTACAGTTAGTAGAGCTGTTGTTTCTTAGTCTCGACATGCAACACCAAGAGGACATCATATCTAAAAGTACAGTTCTTCTGCAACAGGGGCAGCCATTGCAACAAGTGAAAAAGACATGAAGGAAAGAGAGCAGAAGAACCAGCTCAAAGCCCAAATCAGCAAAGCAAGTCATGATAGAGGGCAGTATCCCCCAAGATATTAATAGCTTTCAAGTGCACACATGAATCACATATCGCATATCACACATATCTCAATGAGTAGGAGACTTATTTGCCAAGCTTTATTTACATCAAGCCTGTCACACTTTTCCAAAATAGATTGTACTAGAAATTCAAAGTACCAACAGCCTGAGTGAAACAGCTTTAGTCAATGTAAAGACTGAGAAGCTTGCACACTTTAGTTTCAGGGCCTGGTGTGAGGTTGGTATCAACATCCAGGGGCAGGTATCAGCCAAAAAACCAAAACTTAGGTATGTGCTAGAGAGTCCCAAAGCTATCAACAGTGACTACATTTTACTGGAAGGGTGAGAAAAAGTTGACAGGTTATACAAATAGAAAAATGGAAGGTAGAAAACATGTATGAAATCAAGTGCCTGAAGCATCCAAGTATGCATTTTCCAATGTATCGAAGGAGGAAAAGGAAGTACTATGGGAATATGATAGGATTGACAGCCTGAGTTTTTGAAACATTGGATTGGGTGGAGTAGTAGGGCTGGCAGAGGTGGGACTGAAGTATGGAGTTTAAATGAGTAGTGGTGGAAATGCAGGTCTGGGAGGCCTTGCCACAGAAAATCGGGAACTCAGAAGTACTTACTTGCACCTATTAGAAGCCAATGGATTTCATCATACCACACAATTTCTGAAATTCAAAAAATTCTTTGACCAGCTTTAATCTCCATGCCTAACTTCCGTTAGGCCTAATCAACAGTCTCTTCCATAATTCCCCAGCTATTGCACTCTCTAATGTCTGATTGCAGGCTCTGTTAGGTCGGTAATTCTGCATCTCACTAGTATGATGTTGTCAGTTATTAGATTTATTCAGTTCTCCTTTACGGCACTGACTCTAGAACCATGAAGAATAAACTTCTGACTGACAGCTCAGCCCCTTTGCTGAGTGGATAACATTCATGCACAACAAGGTTTTTGACTAATAGATGAATAAAGTTTAGATTTCTCCTCCATGCATAATATTATCACAAGCTGCTGTATACCATTATAGGAATATCAGTAAGATTTTTCCAGAACATAGCAGAAGGGGGAAAAAAAAAATCCCAGAACTGTAGCCAGTAATTTATGGAGGAGTAAACGCACAGCATACATTTCACAAGACATCAAACCTGCTTGAAGGTTAACTAATGGCATAAATGAAGTCTGTGCTCTGTGCTGCAACAGAAATTCTGTGAATAGGGAGAAGCAGCAAATGAAGGTTTTCTATCCTTGTTTCCATGCATGGAAATTTCACACTTGCAGACTTTCAGCCTTTATCCAGTAATACAATACCTCAGAAATAAGGTTCACAGAAACCATCCATAACCAAAATAAAATATTTACTTTATAAAATTATAAGACTTTTTTTTCACTTCATATACAGAAGAGAATAAAGACAAAATGAGAATCCCATTAAAATCTCTGCTTAGCTGATCAAAGAAACTATAACTGACTACTAGTAATACCACCTGCTGTAGCAATCTCTGATATATTTCCTCCACCAAGATTCAGAACAAGTTCTATAGAAGGGCTTGAATACTGCATTGAGACATATCATACAAATATGCATCCCTTTTTCTGTCATAATGTACACTGTACTAATGATTCTTACATTACGTTGTATAATACCACTGTAGATGCCTCTTCCAAAAAAAATGTAACAGTAGATGTCAAGGTAAGTCTATTCCACATTTATGCTAGAGGTTAGGATAAGCACTGGTTACACAGAGAAATTGCTATATTTTAATTTGAGAATTAAAGACATTTTATTCTCCACTGCACTAGTTACCATTTGCACAACAATGCAAAAAAGCAGAGGTCTGCAGAGATGCTAATCAGAACTTTAAGGATTAGTATAGTGCTACTCCTGCATGCTGCTGGCATTTCAACAGGTGTCTCCTCTTTTTGAATAACAAGATTGCTACTGCCATATTTCAAAGAGCTATAAATTCCTATTACTAAATCAACCAATTAGTCCATGTAACAGCTGGGAGAAAGAATCTGTTAGAAAGTAGAGTTTACATCCTGGAGTTAAGAGATTGTATTCTGAGTCCTTTACTGTCTGCTTGCTACACTCATAGGCATAAATAGGCACCCATGTTAATTTTTGTTTCCACAATTCACTAAAAATTGCCATGAGAAAGTATTTTTGGACACTCTTAACTCTTTTTAACTCTGTTAATTCAGCAAGGCACAAAATCAGGAGCAGGTTAGCTACAGTATCTGGCATCATTTTGGTTCTCCATCTGTCTTAGAAGACAAATGAATTGTGAGTTGATAGTACTCTTTCCCATTTGTATTATCAATCAACTCAGATATCAACACAGTCTGTTTAAGCACATTTTAAGTAAAAAGGTTAACTTCCTGGCTTCTGCTTCTGCTTCCAACTTGTCCCTCATTTTTCTTTGTGGTCAAGAGCCATGAAAGTTTTTCATCCTGTTTTGCAAATAAAGCACAAGATCCTGTCAGTGTCATTTGACAGTAGTCTTATTTCTCCTTGTATGTGTGTGATTTCAGGTATGTTAAATAATTTGCTTTCACATCCTCGTGCTTTATTTACAACATTGCCAAATTTCAGTGTGATAAACAAAAAGCCTTCAAAAGGAACCAGTTCTCCCGAGGAAGGTAGGAAGGTGGAGAGAAAATAAAAATACAAACAGTTCATACAGCATCTGAAACACTTGCAATATTTGATGTTTGTGCTGTACCACTGTTCTGTGCTGTATAGCTGTTCCTATATAGGGTAATGTATGATTTTTCTGGAGGAGGATAGTCAAGGCTGACTGCATTAACGTTGAAGTATTGTTCCCTTAGGTTATAAATTTCTGCAAATCCAAAGCGTGAAGCTGTTTGGAAGAAAGGGAAAAATCCCAGAACCGTAAGCTGTATTAGTAGTCAAGGAGACTGCTGTCTGATATTAACTTTGAACAAACAGTACAGACAGAAATACAGCCTAGAACTAAACAGCTCCATTACAGTCTTGACAGTTAAGTCATACACTTTGCATTAATGATCTCCGGGTATTGATGCCAGTGTCAATTAATGCTACCCTTATGATGCACAGTCTCGAATAGGAATCAAACCAAAGTAAAAATGAAAGGGCTCTCCAAAAATGAGGAGGTCAGAGAGGTGTTTGAAAAAAGATCTCTATTTAAAAAGAACTTGGTAATCATCCAAGATACGAGGACACTGAAGCAAGAACAGCCCTTATCTGGCACCTTCCCAGCTTTCCTGTAACTTCATGAGGAGTACAGGAGCAGCCCTGGAGAGTATGACATCTCAGGAGTCTTTCTGCTTTTTTCAAGCTAAATACAAATGGATCTGCTCGGTTTCTCTTAAGCCACTTAAAGGTGTTTGACCTGCTCATTAGTATGTTTACTGAGTAAGCTACAGTGGAACTAACCTCTGGAAGACTCCACTAATCAAATTCTTTTTTGTTCGTAGTTCGGTTGGGGTTTGGGGGAGCGAGGCAGGCTGTGGGGTATTAAGGAATGCTGCTGTACGAAAGCTCTCTCTCTTCCAGACACTAAAGGAAATCTGCTCTCTGCTAGGCTGGATAACTTCTGGCAAATCTACTTATAAACTATTCTTTTCTCATTTATCCCCACTACGTAGTGTTATTGTTTTCCACCTAATTCTTCTGGTCAAAAGAACAAGGAAAAAATGTTTGCAACCCCAAACTCATGCTCAGAGTATTTACTTTCCTCTTCTCCTCATATCACAGAAGAATTTCCCAGTATCTGTATCAGAACAGCTGAATCAGCCTCTCTGGGGAGAACTCCATGAGGTTTTTTCATGTTTATTCTCTCCTATGTGCTAACCGGTAGCACCTATTAACAGAAGTTTTAGTCCATAGCATATCGCAGTGCACCAGAATGCCACTTTTAAGCATGCCAGAAGTGAAGCTGGCATTGAATAACTAAAGCCAGGTTTTACATGCAGACTTAAACACCTGAAAATTGGTATTTGGCAAAGGACTGTAATAAGGATTGTCCTTCAGAGACAGTTAATTTTGTCTTTAATCAGCTCCCTGTGCGTATACTTTTATTCCAAATGTGTTCATTACACTTCAAAAAAATGGATTAACTTAATTCACAGAAATGGGCATAGCTAAGCGAGGATCCTGCAGCAAGGTGGACAGACAATAATCCTGAAAAAGGAAGGTGGAGAATAAGGGAACAGAACTGACAGTGGTCCAAAAGCAAGGAAAAATAGATCACTCAGGTTTTCCCACAGAAAAGGCTAGGGACAGCTGGAAAAATAAATGTAAAGTGAAGGAGGAACATTACTGCTTTGGCAAAGAGGAAAGCCACTGTGATTCCCTGGAGAAGTGACTTGATCCAGACAGAGGATTCAGGGCAAAAGATACAGACAAGCAGGCAGAGGAGGTAGTGGCTTGAGGATGAGTAGCTAAGGAACTTGCTTCACACCAAAAGCCCTATTTCCTCAGCTGCAGGGGGTTGTGCACTCCTCCTGATGGTGAGGTAAGTTTGAGGAATAAAGAAACCTCTTACAGTAAACAGTACAGTCAGGATTTGGCTATTCTGGCTTTTGCCATAAAGACTTTAATTAGATTTTCCACAGATGACTGGCAACTGTTGTGGGTGCTTGTTAGAGAGCTTTAGTATGCAGAAGGGCATTTGAGATGTACTTTCAATGTGAAGTGTCACAGAACACTAAACACTTTCCCAAATCAACTTCTAGACCCTTCTATTGAGCATTCCAATAAACTGGAATATTTTTAACTTAGTGCCTCAGTAAATTGGGAAGGACAAAAATTGAGATGTCAGTCACCTTACAAAACTGGGGTGTTTCAAACATGCATTTGTTGATATATGTGAAGCATTGGTTACTATAAGAAAAAGTGCCATAGAAAAGTCAATTAAAAATTCAGTCTTTAAAGCAGAATCTATAAATATTGCACTGCAAACAAACGTAAAAATGGGAACCAGGAAAATCCTCTATATAGATTACCCAGTGCACTGTAACTCTTCACAAAGAGGAGGAAGGGTAACTAACAGTATAGAATTAGTCTTCAACAATTTCTTCAGCATGTTTAGACTTCAGGACTGAATTCCAGTTGCACAGGTCGTCAATTAAAAGACATTTCCAATCTCACTGTGATTTACACAACCTTGAAGTTGTTCAAAAGGTGCGTTCAGTTATATCATTCTATCTAATTCTCTGCAAGAAAAAAAACTTTGTCTAAGTTCATCCCTACCATCCCTTTGAAGAATTTCTTATTCTTCTTTGCTTTCCTTCATTAGAAATTGAATTTAACTCCCCTTCTCTCTCCCTCAACAATCACAATTGCATATTAAAAGTACAATTATCCCAAAAGCTCACATGCTGTGGTACTTAAGAAAAAAAGCTGAAGTGATTTGTCATTTAGGAGACTGAAACAGCTACAAAGCATAAAGAGTAAAATCCAACTGTCACTCTTGTTCTAAGCTGTTATTACACACAGCACATAAATGGTCAATAGTTTGTAGCTGTAGGACAGACCATTAAAGTTACTCATAATTTTTTTCCACCTGGCAATAATCACTACAGCCTCAATCCTCAGAGGCGACAAGGATTAAAGCCATCAGCAGCAGAGTTCACTTCTGCTGACTTGGCATGGCCTGCTAGGCACTATTAATTAAAGAATGATGCCATAACTTCTACATACCACTCAGCCACCACATTTCTGCTCCCCAGTAAAATTCTGGTTTGCCCACTAGATTATTTAGCAACCTTGGGAATGAGGAGTGCAAAAAGCAGCAATTCAACCAAAAGTATCTGTATTTTTAAGGAAGCATGCTGAAACACTTTTCCCCAACATCAATTGTTACTGTTGTGCATGCAATCTTACATTGGTTATGTCCACAACAATTTTGTCTCACCAAGAACTAAGTCCAATAATTCACTCTAAAACATGAACGGCTTTCCCTGACAGTGATCTAAACCTAAAAGAGGAAAGTGAAGAGGAGAAACACTTTCATAATCAGCTACTGCTTAGACGGCTTAAACTTTTGGCAGATATTGCAGACATTGAAAATTGATTTAGTGCATTCCTAAATGCCTCACATGAAAACCGAATAAGGTATAACATTTAATGTTCAAAGCAGAAAACTCTGATCAGGGGAGAGATGAGTAACTGCCTATGGAAAAGTTGAACAAGTAACGTGAAAGGACAGACCTTGTATTAAGCTTTCTTTTTAAAAAGAAATTAACATCTCAAGAAAGCGGGAGTATCTTAGAGGCCACACTTGCAGTAAAACTTTAGAAAAAATAAATTCTCCTGTAAAAATTAGGTGTCTAAACCATGTAGAAGCTGTTAAAAATCCACCTTCCTTACTTTAACCTGTACATGCTATGCTGAAATTGCTGGCTGATATCCGATCACCCATGTTACATGGGAGATCCACCCAAAGGAACGGAAAGAGACATAAAAACATGCATAAATTGTTAGGGCCGTCAAATCTGGAAGGTCAGTTGACACTAGGCTGCCTACTTGCTAGCTAGTCTAGCTTGATGTTCACTGGTGACCACACACTGACATACACCTCCACACAATGTGTATGCCCT
Organism: Fregata magnificens; assembly: GCA_013389945.1. Classification (NCBI taxonomy): domain Eukaryota; kingdom Metazoa; phylum Chordata; class Aves; order Suliformes; family Fregatidae; genus Fregata; species Fregata magnificens. Next base: position 52,661 of record WAAD01000562.1, on the reverse strand, counting down.
CTTCTCTCCCCGGTTGCTGCACCACAGACACATGGGCTCTCTGTAGCCTATGGAGGACCCACGCCAGAGCGTAGGAAAAGGGTGTGCACCTCTGTGCACCAACCACAACCCCTCTCACTGCCTCACTGAAGGGGCTGAGTGTGACCTGTGGCAAAAACAAGGAATTTTTATCCTTAAAAACTTATGATTAATATTTCAGATTAAATCTATGAAACTTACTGGCTATAAGTAGTATTCCATTTTTGTCATAAAGCCCTGAGTCAGCATGATAGGAGAAAAACCCAGCTTTTGGGCCTTGGACACCAAATGGACACCACTGAAGTACCCACTGGATGGTAAAGGAAGTCTTTCAAACAAATCGTTTATTAAAAATAGCCCATTCAATTGATAATTTCCCTTTTCTAGTTAGAAACTGACCAGTCATTAACCCTTTGCTATCACATAGAAACAAAGAATTAAATAAGCAAATTAAAATGCCAGGTTATACAAAAATATCCCATTGTTCCTCACTGCAACTAAGTACTGCACCCATGCTTTTTTTCACCAAAGATCTAAAAAATAATTGCAACCAAACATATTTTAAGTAGAGCAAAGATTATATGTTTCCTGTACATTATGTTATGCAGACACATTTATGAAGTAGGTGCATTTTTAATGTTTCTAAATTTATATGATCAGTATTTTTAAGCCTGCAGGAAATATTTATTTGGCATACAATAGGACTGGATTGTGCATTTATTGAACATTGAAATACTAAACTTTACAAGATAGTAATCTACTATTTTTCCATATTACTCTATTTAATAGCAACCCAAATTTGGACCCATCATTCAGAAGAGTCTCCTTCTCTTTTCAAACGATTGTAAAATGCTACTATTAAGTAAATGTGGAGAACCAAAGAGCTCTTGCCTCAGGGAGCCTTGCTGCCTTTTTGATCAGGGAAATTAGGGGGTTTTTTTGCTTTTTCTTCTATTTCTGTACAGTGAAGAGAATTTTAATGAAATCATGTCGTTCTGTTGGAGGTTAAAGAGCTATCTGTTGATGTATACAGTGCCTGGGCATCTCGCAACTGAATGACTAGAATTTATTCTTCAGCAATGTAAAGGTAAAATGACTTTTTTAGGATCTAAAATCTAGTGAGACAATTAGTGGATAATAAAGGGTTTCTACATGCTTTATCTCAGCAGGCCCAGTCAGTAATGATCACTAATAAATCCCTCTCACTCTCAATGCTTGTAAAAAGCCTTCTTCATCATTTATTTTTTACAAAACAATTACCTATTTTTCCCCCCACTGTTTGAAATGTAGTTCAGGACACTATCCCTAGGAATCTGTTTTACAAAGTGCTTTAAGAATCATCTGAGATCAAATACTGTTAGGAATACAATCAAGGTAGCAGCAATTCAGCTTTCTTCCTCGGTTGAGAAAGCCATTTCAGAGCCAGAAAAATATGTTTCCCTTATAGTTTCCCTTTCAAAATGAGGTTTATAAACCAGGGGGGAAAAATGGTTAAAAAAGAAGAAAAAGGATGACTTCTTTAAAGAATGGCTCAAAAAAAAATAGTTACTCCAAATAAAAAATGGCCATGTAGTTTTAAAATCAAACTAGCTTCAGCAGCTGTTATGTCTTTAATATTTTTGTGTGAAATGACATTAACTTATAAGGGGTGCTCAAGAAAAAGATAATAAAGTCACCTGAAATGCACTTCAGCTCTCATAACAGAGGCATCATCAAATAAATGCATTGCTTTGCAATTATAAGAAAGGTATTAATATAAGTATTTGTCAGCAATTTCTCATAATTTTTAATTTGAAATAACTGTAAACCATTCCAAAATCATATCATCAAGTAATCTTTTAACTTTTATTAAAATAAATCACATATCAGACACAAAGTCAGTTATCATTGTAGCATTATGTAAAACACAAATAATTACAGTAATAAAAAGGTAAAGACTCATGAGCTGTACATTTAGGAAATGGGGAATTAACATTATTTTTTCAGCCAGCAGACAAATAGCAACTAAAAAAACAGACAAAACTGACCAAAGACATAGGTATAGGACCAGAACCAAAAGTATTTATGCGTGGAAATGTGATCCTGCTTCCTTCATTCTTAGCAGAACCTCCACCTCTACGTTGCCAGAGCAATGTAGAAAACACCTTCACCTCTGATTTCCAGCTGACTGTGCTAAGGATGAAGGCATTTAGGGAGCAACTGTTTTAAAGCCACCTGGTAGCTCTCTGCCTCACAGACATTTCCAGAACCAAATTTCTAACTGAAGACTGGTGAACACAGTATTGCAGTGCAGTCTTAAGGTTAACATGCTAATAATTCTTAGAAAAGGAGAGTTACTTCTCCTCTAAATAAGCCCCAGGCTAGTCTGTTTTTCACCCCTCTAATTCCTTCAAAGTCAAAATAAAATTGTATGTGGAAAACTATCAGTGTCTCATTTCCTAAGAATATTGGCTTCATCACAAGAGGGATCATCACCTGAATGTTCTTTGGCTAAAATTTTATTTGTTTGCATCTATAGTTATGGAGAGAAAAATTGAAAGGTCAAAATGTTTATAACTAAGGAAGTTGTTATTTTCAGCTCGCTCCTCATAACAGACTAGGTGACCTTTCCTAATAAAAATACCGTTAAGTTTATCTCATTGTAGGTCATTGATTTAATAAGTTAGAAGTAGGTACTTGGTCACCATGTCTCAGCTGAAGAAAAAATGTACTGCAGACAGCGAAGCTAAAACCAGTAGCAATATCCAGCCTCTTTAGTATGACAGAAATACCCCAACCACAATGTGTTTGCTCTCAGATCTCTCCAATGAGAGATGCCAGTTGGTGAATTTCAGCTATACAGTTAACAAATTTTTACATAGACTACAGCTGAAATACAGTGCACAATTTCATAATTAATGTTTTGGTCACAACAGGAACATGGTATTATTAAGACTGGCACCAGTCTTCAGTTGCTGCAGCTTTGTCAAACTTGAACATCCCGCTGAACTTTAAAAAAGACACTTTCCAAAATTTCTGTCTGCGGATACATTTTAGCAGGCTACCTGTCCCTCTCAGCTATGCACTGCTGAAGCCAAAATAACACATATGAAGCTTCTATATGAAGGAAAGTGCTAAACCTCTGTGAAAAGGTTAGGGGAGCTGGCAAGGATGAACAGACAGGAGGAACACTCATGAATCTAAAGGTGGCAGGGATGAGGGAAAATGGGTTTTCCATTGTGAGTTAAGCCAGCTGTAAATTAGTGGGACAAGAAAATAGATAAGAGGGAAGATACAACTTACCTTGTGAAGAAATAGAGTGTAGATGTGAGAATACTGCGAGATACCTGAAATCTGGGAAGTCAGAAGAAGCAGGATTTGAACATATTGGAAGCAATGGAACAGAAAAGGTCAGACAACAGGAGGAATGTGTCAAAGAAGGTGCATGCAGCAGTGCAGTGCCTCCAGAGTCAGGGCCTGCTCTTCAGCCTCAGTGCTTTGCTAGTGCCAGCAAACATCAAGGAAACCTACCAGCTATGCCACTCTGTGGGAACTTTGATACCACTTACATTTATTTAATAATATAATTTAATAATAAAATGTTTCTGAAAAGATATTTTAGTTGTATTTGAGAAAAGAAAAAAAAAAAGAAAAAAAACCCACCTCTTGTTTTTTCTCCAAATAAAAGACACTGTATGAGAGGAAATGAAAAATGACATCATTGGACTTGAGAGTTTGAGTGGCTCCGATACAAACATCCTGTATGTTTGACAAAAATATATTCTGCCACTGTATATCGTGAAGCAGCAAGTGAGAGAGGAAAATGCACTATGTTTTTTTTTAATTACACTGTCATGCCTACAAATCTTTGCAAAGTTCAAACAAAAAGACCTTTTTTTTAATTAACATCATAGAATTATAATACAGTTATAATTCTATGGTTCAACCTGACAAGATTAATAAAAATGTCAAGGAGGTTATTGCTATACCAATATCCTGACCCTGGCTGCTCAGTTTTTGTCTTTTTTGTGTTTTGTTCTTCTTTCAGCATTATATTCTCAGAAGCTGCATTTTGTCTGTTACCATGGAAAATAAAAATGTTTTCAGCACTTTATTTACCTACCAACCCCTTTTATTAGTTTAAATCTAACTAAATTTGCCCTCAACCTCAGTATCTTAAGTAATGTAGAATCTACTTTGTGAATGTGGTTACTCTAGCTCTTACTGTTGCTGGTCTCTTTTCCATCAAAGGTAGGTGAAGGTGAGAATTTGTTGAATGAGTCCAAATCATCGGAGCTGACTGACTGAAGATAAAGCTAGCATAACTAGTTGCGTAAGTGATAGGGTCTGTATGGTACTTTTTCAGCTATGACAGGAACGACTGAGGATCAAAACTTAAAAGCTGGGTGAGAAAAATAGGCGATTATACAGAGTTTTACAACTGTAGCCCCTGAAGATGCTCATGATATCTCAAAATAGAGTGTACTCTTAGGTGCATATATTTAACAACCTTATTTTTCTTCTTTTGTTATGCAACAGTACATTCTGTATCTCAGAAACAGTGGAATAGCATTTGGAGTTTGTTTCTGTTTTTAATAACCCTAGAGGGATTGTTTTGTGTTTCAGCATCATCTTGGTTAAAGTCTGTAATGATTACAAAATCATTGTGAAAAGTATCCCACTAGAGACTCAGTAAGATATTCTATTGCAATATTTCAAAGCTAAGCTTTGAAATTGCCATACCAGGTAAAAATGCATTTCTAAAGTGCAGCTGACAAGATTAGCAAAGTATCTGTATCTTGTGTACAGTGTAAAAGTTAACTACCCACAGAGATAAAGAATATCTTTCTCCTCTCTCTCTAGTGATTTTACTATTTGGGGCATACATGCAGCCAAATTACTATCCTACAAACCACAAACAAAGGAATGAGAATCACCTTCTGGTCCAGTAAGTGTAATTCTCTGTTGTCAAGGCAAAATGTGAGAAATTTTTTTTTATTAACTGATTAAGTTTAGTCTTAAAAGTGATTCAGCATTTACCTCTTCTTCTCTTACCAGAAAGAATTTCATGAATCCATCCACTCAAATAGCTCGTAACCATTTTCCGTTTCCAGACTAAAATTATTCGTGGTCACACAGATCGGTGGAGGCTGTAAAGCTCTCTGAGAAACTGAATTAACACCTGGCCTATTTTCTTATCCTGAACTCTGAGATGCTTCTACAACACCTACCTCCAACGTTATTAAGATTTGCACTAACTTGCACGTACCTACCAAAGCCACATTCACAAATGACAGAAGCATAACCATATCTTCAGGTTCTCCATTCCTCTAAACGTTTCCTGACCCTCTTCCAATTTTAATCCATTTTTTCAGTAATCCAGATGAGGTCTCCTGCCAGTGCCTTACAGAACGTCATTAATACTTTGCCATTTCTCCTGGAAACAACTGTCCTGATATAACTTAAGGTCACAATTACATTTTGCAAAGACGGATCACATGGAATTCAGACTCAATAGGTAATTGAACAAATGCACACAGATTTTTATGCCTTTAGTTATTTCCAAATTATAAGCTTCCTGCTTCTAGTAAAAATTCTCCTTGTCTCCATATGAATGACCTTGGATTTCATACTATTCAGTTTTATCTAATTTCTAACACCCTGTTCCTCAAAACCATCCAATTCATCATGTCTAAAATCCCATCCCTTTTTTTTTATACATGAACTTTCTAACTTTATTGAATCAACAAGTTTGGTTAACCTATTTCTAATTTTCTTTTTCTCCCCAGTGTGTTCAGCCTCCAGTTCTTAAGGAATTCCGCTTGTAAGTCATGTTGAAATCTGCCACAGTCTTTTCAGCAGATATCACATCTTCTCACCTGCACCCACTAAAACAAGTTTCGTAAGTCTTCATGTCATCGAACTTGAACTAACACTTTTGCTTTGTGATAGCATATGACATGAGTTATTGAAATTTTTGTGATTCAGATCTACCACATTTCTTGCCTCCAGATAACCAGTTATATCCTCCAGACAATCAGTTATATTTCAATAGATGACAAATTAGTCTCATATAATCTACATTTGTGTGTATTTAATCAGTTTGATAGTTTCTCTTTTTCCTTGTTCTTCCATCTTTTATTATACTGAATTGCTCCAATTCCTTTCCCTGCACCACTCCTGCTTAAATATAGTTACCATATTTGTTATTTTCCATTCATTCATCACCACCTGTGACAGGATCTAAATGTAGCTACAATAAGAACTATAATTCCACATGCTAGTAAATAATACATTTGCTCAAAACATAATTCATTAGCTAATAACAAAAATTTAAATGTCTGGCAAAGGCATTTTTAAAGTGATTTGCTGCCACAGACTGGCATTTCAATACTTGAAACTAAAGCTTGGGGATTTGACTAAGAATCAATGGAACAAATTTAAATTGCTAAGAATTTTGAGGTAGCAGATTGGCATCCATTTTTCCAAGCTGATGAAAATAAATTATTCCTAATAAACATTGGGCCTTGCTGCAATTATCATATGCTAAAGACTTACAGAGGCTTCATAACTAACACATGCGCTAATGTCACATGCAGGAACAATGAAGAACTCCTTCATACATATTTACCTTGAAGATCAAAATTTGTTTAATGGATTTCATGGCATATTATGCTACTCTCAATATCTTATGCAAAAACAAGAACAGAAATTTCTAAATCTGCATCACTGAGTACTACATAAACCCAGATCATCCAAGTGGGTGACTTCATTTCTTATTCAGATTTGTACTCATATCATACATACTGTCTTCAGTGCTCATAAGGCCTAAGGCCAAGCAATACTAAAATGTTCAAGGCTGGTGCTTCATGTGGCACGTCAGCAAGGCAGGCTTAAAGACCAAAAAGCGTAACAAACTTAACCGTGATGTAATGGTGTAACTCTTTAAGAATGCGTCTCATACTTACTTATCTGAAGAAGGTCTTAGTTGCACGTCTAGTTAGGTGCTTGCAATTAAGCCATGGAGTAATGGTGTGGTTAAGAGCATGACCTAAACAGGCAGTTTAGCCCAGGTTCACTACTCAAAATGTCTGTGGTTTGACCAGAGGAACTTCGTATAAAAGACAGATGTGAGAGTCTTCCCTTCCTCCCGAGACTTCTGGTAAGTGAAAGCTCTTTGTGAAAGCTCTCTGCTGCGTCAGTCCAGACAACAGTATTGTATAAAACTTTGATGTGTTCTGCAGATTACGTATACGTAGTGAAGTATATGACTTAAAATGTTCACTGGTTGAGACACACAAACTGGACTACAGCTTGAAGTAAAGGAATGTCAAAGTGTTACTGAACTTATAGTTTTGACTTTCAATTGTGAAGATCAATTTGTATACCTCTCCCTTTTTTCTCTTCCCTTGTGCCCCTTTCCCTACTTTAAATGCGAGCAAAAGTTATCGAGCCTTTTTTTCACTGAAAGCAAAGATAGCCCTGCTTGAACCACTGAGAAGGAATATGTCAGTGATGGCAATGAGAAGCACATCTTCCCAGGTGGAAAAGGCCGAATGACATGAGTCAGTTTACCTATTTGACACACAATAAAAAAGTCTTTAGAAATAGTTCACATAGCTCCAGGGCCTGTTTCAAGCTTTTCTAACTTTCCTCTAATACGAAGGTCAGCATTGCATTTTTTATTCTACAAATCCCATTCCCAGCCTGAATGAACACTGAAGGGTTTTATATCCTGCAGTATCATCATGATTTATCCACCAGAGACTTCTTTTCTCTCTTATCTAGGCTCAACCTGGCAAAATGACTAAGCACTGTCTTTATGAATTTGCATAAATATGCAAGACTTTTTGTCTCCAGGGTTTGTGGTGAGTGTCCATGAAGGCACTGGGGCTCTTGACAACCAACTGTGAGGTCTGAAGATTTAGTCAAGTTTGAAGTAACCACCCCCATCCCAGAGACTGATGATGTAAGACAGAGCTCCAGGTGATGCGGGCTTGTCTGCTGCCATTCTGGCTTTGATGATCAGTTTGGGGTCTGTGCTGACCCATATGTACTGTTACATTTAGAGATGGCTTTAACACAGTATCATAGGACTAGTATATTCTGAATGACGAAGGCTTGTAGAAATTATACGTGTCTAAATTATGGCATGACCAAAGGCAAAAGTAACATTGATTGCGTCCATTTTTCATATGGGTTAGAGTTTGAAACTTGCAGATTTTGAATTTACCTCAAAGTGGCTAAAACTAGCTTCCCATACTGTGCTGGGATTCAGCAGCAGCTTTTCTTTTGCGGGTAACAGAAGATATGACAGAAGGAGAAAATGTTAAGCTTAAACACAGGATATCCTCAAATAAGTTTTGAAGGTTGAGTAAAATTATCCAACTATAAAATTCTGATTTGATAGTTTGACTAGAAAATTCCCTTTCCATTGACAAGGGCAGATTGAACTATGAAAGAAACGTTGGACCTCTTTGTGAGATGATACAGGTACAAACAAGGTCCCAACACCGCTATTGATAAGAAATAGCAAAGTGATGTAGATACTGATGTGAAAATTCCAAGTCTGGAGTCAAAATCTCTGCCCTCAAAACAAGGTCAGACATGATTATTGGTCAAAGTGTTATGTTGGGTTGATTTTCCAGAAATCAGCTTTTGGCAAGTACTACATAATGCAAATAAATCTACAAGTAAATAAATAAAAAAAAAAATCATTAGTAGATTTATTTTGTATTGTTATCAAAAGATCCACACTCTCTTTTACAATTGTCTTCATAAAACTAAAAAAAAAATTGATATCATAATATTCAACTCTTTTCCATGACAAAGAACAGGAACTAGCAAGGGAGAGCAGAGGGACAAATTTGACAGGCTGAATTCTGCTCCAAAACCTCTTAGCCTTGAGAATGGATGATCAATAACCACCTAATCTATTTCTGCCACACTGGTTGATACCAAATTACTTTCCATTCATTAGAATAATTTACTCTCTTCACTTTGGTGACCATCAAGAAAATACAACATACATGGATTTTCACTGGATATTCATCAGGAGAAAGCAGTGATATTACAAAAAAGATGAGCTGGATAATTTCCAGATGTCTTTTCTTTCTTTGTGCTATATTATAGATTATTTCATGCTCTGGACAGCCTACAAATTTGCTTCCCAAGAAGTTTCATCTGTGATTTCTTTTATGTACTAACACTAGCACTAATGTTGGGCACATACCTTTCATTCCCTGTAGAATTTTATGCCCCACTCCAGATTTATACTTCCCACTCAGCAGCACTGCTTGCTTATGACCAGGAATGCATCAACTCATTTTCCATTAAGTGAAAGTCCTGCATAGCCAGGTAAGAGGAGATGGAAGGTGGAAGAAATAGATGAAAAACCCCTGGATGGCAGGCAGTTACTAATTATTAAGACCAGTACCATACGCAGTAATAAATGTGCATACATTCTGTCTTTAAGTAACATGGATAGCAGGAAAGACAAAATTGCTGGAAACTTCACAGCCAGCAGGATAAAGGCCAAGCACCTTTTTATGTATCAGCCAGCACATCCATTTATAGTGAGTTTGACACTGCACTGTTTGAATAGGCTCTTATGTCACAGATAAATATTCCATGTTTGTAGTATGAGGTAGCCTATAAAGAGAGATTTAGTTCCTCTTTCAGTGAAAAATGGCCAACTAAAGCCCATCATTCACCATTTAAATGGCCACCAGCCAGTGACTAACAGCTAGCCCATTTGATCACAGAGTTGTAGCTTACTGATGTGCAGTCATATTTCATGGCAGCCGTTGACTGAGAAATAGAAAGAAAATGCAGGGCTCACAAGAGGGCTTTTGACAGTTGCTGCCATATAATGTTTTCATTTGTCACTGTGACAGTGAACAACAAGATACTGACTGAAAGAGGGTCTGAGGACAGAGCTGTCTTCAGCTAACTTTCACTGAGCCTTGATAGGCAGACACATAAACACACTTGAGGTTACTTAAATTTTCCTGATTGTCCTCAGTAACCTTATTAACTGTTTGTATTTTAGACATAATATACAGCTAACCATGTATCATTGATGCTGCAGTCATGCATAACAACAATGGATGCAGTCCCAATTTCATTAAAATCTGTCTAAATCTAAAGGATTAATACATTTTTTTTTTTAATCACAGCTTTTCTAATGACTTTTAGCTTAATTATTTCCCATGGACAACAAAGTTTTCCATACTTTTTCCCTGGATTTCCCTGCTATTCTGAGAGATCTCCCAAGCTTTTTTTTTTTTTTTTTTTTTAAAAAAAAAAAAAAAAAAAGGAGATTTATTTTGCATTTCTAAAGAAAAATCTTTCCCATTCAAGTTTAACAATGCTTTTTTTTCTACACCTGAAGTCATTCCTAAGGCAATTTACTCTCCCGATAATGCTTAAATCAATGAAATAATCATGAAAACACTAACCTTAACAAGATATAATAAGCCTATGAACCTAAACAGGAAAAAACAACCCTATTACCTATTAAGTATTGTTAGCATCATGCTGACAGCAGTATAATATTTATAAGCTGTCTTACATGCTCCTTCCGTGACACTTTGCGTTAGGCAAACATACAGCTATTGTAACCCTTACATTTTCATAGTATAAGCCATTGAAAAAATAGGGCAAGGTAGCAATAGTCAAGTCTTATTTCAGGGAAAAAAAGGCAATTAATAAGCCATTCTTGTCCTGTAAAATTGCAAATAACAATGTACTTAATTTCCATGAAGAGAGTTTCTAACTGACTCCAACTGAACAAAACCAAACCAAACCAACCAAACAAACAAAAAACAAATAAACAAACAAAACCAGCTAAGGATTTACTCACTGTAGCACCCAGATTCATAGCAAACTGGCAGTTTAGACAAAAGCCAGTGTCTAATGTCATGTTGAGCAGCCCTACTTCTAGCTTTTACCTCCATTAATCTACCACTAAAAGCAAGCCCTTGCCTATCTTCCTACCTTTTTTTTTTTTCCACTTTTTAAACTTTTTCCTCCAAACAGAAACAGGATGATCCTGTTCTAAAAGTGATGACCATAGATTATAAACATTCACTGCTATGTCACTGGTCTTCTTGAAAGCTTAGAAACAGCCTTCTTTGTTTTCCTGAGAAACATTTAAAAATGCCATATATAAGCCTGGTAACAAAGGCCTAGGAGAAAAAAAACAGTCATATGGGATTCCCAGGGAAGAAGGGAGGAAATCAGTTGAGGTCATCATGATGACATGAAAGGGAAATGAATAAGACTAATGAGAAGGTCTGAAACATGTAATTAGAGTTTTGTTTACAATGGGTGAGGAAATTCGTTTTAAAAAATTAAATTAAAAGGAAGTTGTCACTAACCTTTATAATTGTAAAGATATATGAACATCGGAGCCAATTAAGTATGCCCAAATATGCCTAGGATTAATATTTGCCCTTATCTATAATATAGCTTGCAGACATGAAAACCAAAAATCAAACCGAAAAGCAGCCTGTTTGAGAGAGGTTGTTTGGAGGAGCTGAGGCTTCTTTCAGGTGGGGTTTTCTTTGGTGGGGGCAGATTATCAGGGATTGTATGTTGTCTTGTACAATACCGCAGCTGTTAATAACACAGAATAACTGAAGAGCAGGGGTTGCGACGGCTGTCCGAGCAGCTCGCTGAGCACAGCCATAGCCAGAGGGTGACAAACAGAGCTCCAACAGCAGTAGCTAGCTCAGCACGAGTGGCCAGCTACCCCTTGGTGCAAGTGATACCTTAGAAAAAAGGAAGTGCTAGTCAGAGGATATGGGACCTAACAATCCCAAAGTTTTGAGTGAGAGCTTGCCTTGTAGATGAGCCATAGAGAAAGATTTTGAATAACTGTAGCCATACTTTGGGAACAGAATATTTAGTTGTTATTCATTAGCCTGTTTATCTTACTGCTAAATTTATTGCAAGGGAAAAAGGAAAGATGTCTATGAAGCTATTTGATTTCCCTCTTGGAGGTGATGATGGGGGAAGATTATCCCACCAGCATCTCACAATGTTTCAGCTTTCCCAGGATGCAGAGTAGGAGCACAAAATGGTGTTTATTAGAGACCTCCAAAATCTGTACCTATCCCTTGTTGCTCCCAGTTAGGTCTTGGTAGAAAGGTAATACAAAGAAACTCCCCAATATTATAATGTTCCTGAGCCTACAGCTCTGTCCTTCCTGAAGTACTCCATAAGCTGCAAATTGTTATTTGCCACAGGACAGATATACTGTGGATAGAGCATACTGTTAGTAAGTAGAGCATACTGTTAGGGTACAATCTCCACTGTTGTCCTGTATGTCAGCAGTTCCAGGAGACCTTTCTCACCTAGTCATGGTCCTAACTTCAACTTCAAGCTAAAAAATAATGAAATCTCACATTTGGTATAAGATTAAGCATTGTTCTTAATAAAGAAGACGATATCTGAAAATATCACAGATCTCAAAATATCATATTAATAATACTTTGCTGTTTGTAAGTTCTTGTCCCAAACTCACCCAGCAGACTTCAAGTCTCACTCCCCTACGGTTAAGCTTCTCAAGAAGTGGAGGAACCAGACACTCTCTCCAAGGAGTTGATCCACAGAAGGGTCAACATACAAGTGCCTAAAGTGTTGCATGTCACTGGCCTAAACAACTTCTCAAATTGTCATCGTTACTCTGCCAATGAAAAATGTGGCCATTTCTATCTCTTCATACGCTTACACTTCATGTTCCCATTTCTTCAAATGATTCTACTGTCCGTCTCCCGTGCCTGTCTCTCCCACATGTTCATCAAAAGCTGTTTTTCTCTGAGCTCTTCATTTCCTTGGGTCATTCACTGGGTTAGAGTAGCTTTCCATTCCAAATGCAGAGAATATGGGGAATAATTTCTCCATTTCAATAAACACTTCAGAGAAAGCCATTTTAGAATACCAAATTGCTCCCAGGAGCACAGACCACTTTTCTTTCAAATAAAATCTGGTTTAGTAAAGGGACTGGAATTATCTTTAATAACTTCATTTAGCAGCTGATATATAGAAAAAAAAGAAAGAAAGAAAAAAAGTTATGTGATCAACTAAATATATCTGCCTCCTGATTTTCACTTATCTTACCTCCATAAAGAAACTGGGCTTGATGCCAACTTTACTATGTGAAATGACTTTTCTTCACATTCAGCAAAAACTCTCTTGATACAGAGTCCCAGAAGAATATAATATAAATTCAGCCTTCCTCAACCATGTTACTCACAACCTGCAGGCATTTTCTTTTAAATAGTGTCCAAATCCAATAACTCTAATGAAAGGTGTAAATTCCCAGTACAAACTAGCGTGAAGTTTAAAACACACACACAAAACCAGCCAACTATACTATAGCGCAAGTTATGATCCATTACTCCTGAGTCTGTGATTCATCAACATCTTCATGTGAATATGGTGCTTTTCTCGGTTACAGTTATGCAATCAAAAGGACAGATGATTCTTTGAGATTTCTCATCCTCAGGTTAAATGCAGGTAGATCTCAACAGAGAATTGCAACCTGGCTTACTGAATTACCAACAGGGGAAAAAAAAAGTCAAATTCAGAACAGTCGACGGGCTTTGTGCTGCCAAAGCGCCTAAACACAACCACTTAACTCCACTGAACAGCCGATGGCCTGATTCAGAAGCTGCATTCCTAGTGAGCAGCTTGAATGGCAAGACGTCGCCTTGCTGGTCAAGGCCCTGCCTATGCCAGCAAAGACTAATCCTGTGTTTCCCACACAGGATCTGGTGGCTCCCTGCGACCGGGAATGCTGGGGGCTCCCCAGGGTGGCTCATGGCAGTGCCTGGCAGCCAGGATTATAATCCCGCTGGGATGTTTTAGATGCTGACAATTCAGTAATGCTTTCCCAGTTCCCCTCCAGCTTCCTAGAAAGAGAAGCTTTGTCAAAGTTTACCAGAAAAATTATAAGGTAGCAATCTACTTTTTGCCATACAGAGCCATAGAAACTACTTGAAATGTCCCACTGATAAGTATGACTTCAAAACAGTTTCAAGATCTTCTGTCATGTAAAAGCTGGATATTTGGATCACAGTGCCAGTTCATGTTATCTCAGCACCAAACCACATACTTGGAGACTGTGAGTGCAGCTTCCGATTGAGACCAGGCAAGAGTCACATTTCTTGCTATTAATACACCATACTTCAAACTTCTCAAACCTTACCCTTAGAAAATTAAGCAACAGTCATTACCCATCTACCTTACCCATTACCATTACCCAGCTGCCTAACTTCAGTTTATACTCTTGCTTTGTTTGCTATTTTAAAAATTTGCCTTATTATTGTTGTCATTATCAGTGGTGGTAAAAAAAAAAAATTCAAGCAAGTACTTCATCCTCAGAGGTTAACTACATAGATGTAAGCAACAGTCATCCAGCTGACAGCAAACTGAAATTGTTTCACTAGACTTAGCTCTGTAACATAATACTTATCTAATCACTGTACTCTTTGTGTTGGCCACATGTTCAGAGACACCCACATCTGCATATGAATAAAAACAACACTTTGACAAAAGACACCTTGAAACAGCAAGACTGAAAAGCTGATATAACTGTAAGGAATAGTGCAAAGCACAGACTTTTTCCCTGTTTATTGCTAGCTACATAATTTTGAAATATTTATTACTGTCCATGATTTATTTTATGTTTATAGACAGTCTATTAGGGTATTATAACATTTTTATTATTTTTTACTCTAATGTTTGGGTTTCATTTTAAAATACATATGCCTCATTTTTGGTGTTACTTGAGAAGTGCAAAGTGTCAATATGTCATTTTTAAAAGGTCTAGCTAACGAAATACTCTATTCTTTTGGGGAATGAAAGATTTTTGCTTAAGCCTCAGCTAAAGCTACTTTTCTTCTGCACTAGTGTGTAGAAGCAATACAAGAGGATAATCTCCGTCACAGTCAAAAGCATGACACTCTTAATACTGACAGAAATACCTTTCTTTAGCTTCAACAACACAACCAAATGACAGAGGCAGAAATTCTTAACTTCTGATTCAAAGATAGGATATTCAGAGCAGTCAGCCTGGGTGTTCTGGATGTGTGAACATGCACCTGTGTTATGAGCAGAAATGTTAAATCAGGAGCTTAATGCTTATAGAGGGATTTCATTCACTTGGGTTATCTTGTTGCGCTAGATATATGTAAGCTCTGAGGTTAATAAATCTTGAAACGGAGCTCCACATGACTCAATAGACAATACTGTGCCCGTTAAATCTGTATAAGCAATTTCTTCAATACATAGCATGCTTTTCCATTTTAGTATGTTTTATTACTACTGAATGAAGATGCTCATTCTTTATTGTTGGTTGCTTTTTCCAGTTGTAACTGATTATACCTCTATCCTTCTGAAGTGATGGTGCAGTTCTCAGAGCTACATGAGCCTCCATATTTTGTCTCTAAATCTGCATAGCCCAAATCATCAAAAATTCAGACACTCCCCTCTTCTAGGGTAGCGATAGTGGCCACTGGTGAGACTCAAGAATACATACCCTCATTTAACACCTCCTCCTTGATGCAGTAAACTTGCAAAATACTCTTGCTTCTCTCTTTCAGAATCTCTACCACTTAATTATGTCTGTCCTAGAAGATAATTACATACCAACTGCTTTTACCCCCGTCAGCTGGTTTCTTCATATTCTACTGATGCTGAAAATTGAAAAGATGAAACCTTGCAAAAGACAAGTAAATATAGGCCAGCTCTGACGAAATCAAAACATCAATATATGAGGAAGAGCATTAGGCTACTGAAGAGTAAAGTCAACTTGTGAGAACTATTTCCTCCCACTCTCCCTTGATTTAAAGTGCATATAATTTCTCAGTCTCGCTCCCACCCTTTACTTGCTTTTTGATGCATCAGAGTAATGTAAGCAAGATTAAGCCTTTTTTTTTTTTTTTTTTTTTGCTGCTACTCCAATGAAGGTTTTTCTGTGATTAGTCTATAAGACAGGCTACATGTTTTCACCAATCTTGTACTAAAAAGGAATCAATGCAGCTATTTCCCATCTTTTTAACATAACCACTCACATAGCCACTCACATACATGGCACCTAATCAACCATTCCATTTGATACTCAATCACAGCACTGATCACCAGCTTTTTAAAATCCCTATCTCACTCCTGATCTAATAATTAGTGATGCTCATGATAGCTTAATGCATATGTTATAAAAAGTGAGCAATGTAACTATCCCAAACCTTCCCTTCCTCCTTGTGGCAATTGAGGCTGTCATTACAAATAAACACTCAGCATCTGTATCAATGTTCAGTGGCACAAACAGCAAGAGGCATATGTCAGCAGCAGCTGATTTTCGTTACTGCACACACCATTACTCACTCAGTTTGTTGTACTTGCATCTAAGCCTTTAAATTTGCAAACTTGCCTTTCCCACTGTGCATTCATTGCCTTTTCTGTCACTTCAGCCTTGTTTGGTAACCCTCAGCACTAGATAATTGATTACTCTCTTCACTATCTCTTTGTGCAAAGAGTTATACTAAATCGAAACTGTCACCTTTAAATTATTGTGCAGCCTTCACACTTAGGTATTAGCAGTACGTTAAAGTGCTATCTCCAATCTATACTATAAAGTTTATTGTTTTAATTAAAATGTTCTCTGTGCTCTCTAGAGGAGGTGATCCTTGCTTTCCCCTTGCTGCTCACTCATGAGTCATAAAATGTTTCTAATTATCCCATATGAATTTTGGAATGAATTCGCATTATTTGACTTGCTCTGTCTTACGGTGACTTCCAAGTATGTATGTGTGTGCACATGGACACATTTCATCAGTGAAGCGTATTTAGTGGAATATACCAAAATTTGCTTTTCTGGATGGGACATCAACAGAATGTGTCACCAAATATGTGCTGGCATTACAGTGACCATAATGATTTTTCACCCTGTCTTTTGCCTGGTGCTGACTTTTGAATTGCTCTTCCTGGAACTCACTGGCTGACCAAGCTGAGTGAAGAAAAAAAGTTGGGATCAGAATTTAGAAGGCATATTAATGGCAGTCAGGATTATTTAGTACCCAAATAAGAACCAAGTACCGAAATGCCTGGTGCAACCTTAGTACAGGAAGGAAACACCTTTCATCACTGATGAATATCATCACTTTCCAAAATGACCAATGTAAACTCTAGCCAGTTGTTCACATGGATGTTTGGCTACGCGGTCTAAAAGAGAAAGCAGGTTACACATTTATAGTAGGTTAAGAGTCCATCTGTAGTTGTGAGTCCATCAAGATTAACCACATATTCTTACTGCCAAATGCTGCTGTTTGCCATATAGCTTGAGTAGTGAAGGTCCAAAACTGACCAGTCCAAACACTTCCATCTCAGGATTTTGAATGTTAAGGTTGCAAACATTAGCCTAATGCAAAGACATCTGCTAGAAGCTTTTTCTCCAGAAGATATCAAATGCATGCTTGTAAGAGCCTTGGCTAATGTATACATTTTAGTCTGGCTTACTTTTCCTTACCTATTTTTAAGCATTGTGTCTTGTTCCACTCACTGACTTTCCAATAGCACATTGTACCAGAGCCACAAGCAAGCACCTGAATATCAAGTCTTACAAAATCTATTCAGGTGTTTCCTCAACACGAACACAAAGCCTCACCACTGCAAAGAAATGTAGTTTTAAGTTTAGAGGACACAACATTACATCCTTCATTTAGAAATATTTCCTCTACGGATGGCTTACTTTGTTGCGACTTACTCCCAACAAGACTTTCAAAACTAAAACTAAGCTACTGCTGAACATAGTGAACCATTTATGCCATAAGGTAATTGTTCCAAATTAAACAGACCAGTCCAAAACTCTGCAGAAAGATGGACATGTATTTCATTTTAGAGGTAGCATTTTAGTTTCAGTAAGGACCTATCAATCAATCAAGTTTGGCGGGTTTGGGTGTTTGGTTTTTTTTTTTAAATGGAAGGAACTCCTATATCAAAGTTATAGTATTTAATACTTGACTGAAATACAGCATTTAAAACATTTAAACTTTTGAAGCAAAATGTGAAAATTGAGTTTTATTGTAAATACACTTGATAATTGAAATTCTGCAAGGTCCTTCTATCCAGTTGCATATACTAGGATGTAGTCACGTTAAACAAGCCCCTGGTCCTGAAAAATATAGACTCATTTATTAATACAATCTCAAAATATTTTCTTTTCTGTGGTCTAATTCCAAGTGTATGTTTCACTGAAGAAACAACAACACTTACGATCACTGAATGTTTACAGTTTTTTCATTTTAAAAAACTTTCTACAGTCTTTGTACTTTTCACCACTCAGCATGTGGCTCATTTAATGACAAATCCATTAATGAATGAACATACATAGAGAATTTTTAAACTCACTTTTATTTAAAATATTTCTCAAAACAACAATTAAATTAATTTAGTTTTACAAGCAAAATAAAATTAAGCTATTGTCTTCAAAATGAAGTACTAAAGCAAGCATTAAATCCAAATTATCAGGATTTTATATTGAATTTATGAGCATATTTTTAGATATGCAGAAACTAACATTTCCAGAATTGCTAGTATTCTTGTGTGCTTCTTTACTGCCTGTGTTTCCCAAGCTGACTTCCACTTTCAGCTGCAAGAGTGAGCACTCCAATAAATGAAACTCCAGGATGCGGATTCAGGCATGCAGGAATGAGAAATACCCAAGTTA
This sequence comes from Fregata magnificens, assembly GCA_013389945.1. Taxonomy (NCBI): domain Eukaryota; kingdom Metazoa; phylum Chordata; class Aves; order Suliformes; family Fregatidae; genus Fregata; species Fregata magnificens. The sequence goes on along the minus strand of WAAD01000562.1, from coordinate 33,931 downwards.
CTATCTGTGCCACCTCTGGTCTCAGGCATTTGTCCAATGTCACAAAGAACTTCAAAAGCACAAGGGATATCTTTGCATTTTTCAAGTGCAGAACTGAGTTGCCTTTACACATCTATCCTTTCTACTCCTACATTTCTTCACCTTGCTCCAGACATGCTCTCTGGCTTTGACCACCAATAAGAACCACACACATCAGTCACCTCTATGATAGTATTCCAGTTTCTTCTCTAAACACTGTCTGTCCTGAACTGTAAACAAAACTAAGGATCTGAAGAAAAAGACTGTGTGATAACATGAATGCAAGGTCTATCATACACATATGCAAAGGGAAAAAATTCAAGTCCTTTGTGTAAAACATATTTTTATATACATATATTTATTTATATTTTGATATACATATGAATGACATCTCTTATTTTGAGGTTTTGTGCCTACAAAACAATGGACCACACTGATAGTAAAGGGTTACTAATAAGTCTGATGTAATAATAGCAATAAGAACCTGAAACTTAGGATTCAAGGACTGATTATTGCGCTCAGTCACAGCATAGCGGTGGGAGTCACCACCATAGTGGTGGCTAGACAGATGGCACTCTTAGTATGCTCAGTCCAAAAGAGCTTTCTGACACTTACCTAGAAGTCTTCCAGTCATGTAGAGTCGTCAACATTTTCTGGCTATTTTTACACGACTTGGTAGAAGAAAGGGTAGAAAATGGAGAGCAGGACAAGCAGTAAAGAAATTACTGGCATTCATATCACCCAAGATGTTTAAACTAAGATTTTGGGGTTTGTCACTTGAACCCACAATCTTCTAAAAATAATATTCTGTGTGTAATCTGAAATATGCAAGCACACGTTTTTAAAAAAAAAGGATCGTCAGCCTTTCAGTTCTTCTCCATGTTTAATAACAACACTAGCATAAACTCTGGAAGGTTATGAAGCACCATCTCACAAAAAGTGAGGCTACTGCTGCGCAGATACCAGACTGTTTCCACAGCATTTGGAAGTAAGGAGCAGTCAGAAACTGCTGTCTTTTGAAAGTCCTTCTATCAAGACATTTTTGCTCCCTTAAGAGCACTTAACAGAGCTGAAAAGGGATTCCAGCCCTCAAGAACAATGAAAGTGAGTTTTAACTGTTATCTTCACAGAGAGACTCAATGGTAGAAAAGCAGTCAGTGATGTCATTGAAAAATTTACGGTACAAAAGACAAAAGTACCAAAATTAAGAACAAGGAATTTTAACCCCATATGTAGAACCTTGCTCAAACCAAAGCCTTTTTGAGGAATAGAGTTGTTTGTTTCCTTCCTGTTGGTTTTTCCCTCCGGCAGTTTGGTGTACCGAATCAGACTTGTATGTAATCCATGCTGCCATGAAGTTAAATACAATAGCACACTGTCATAACTTCAGGAATCACTTGATTGAGATTGTTACACACACCCCCCTTATAGTTTCCACTCTTTTCCTAGGGTTATGCTCACCCTTCCCCTGCTTCTCGGGGTCCTAAAGTTGGACACTTCAGTCTGGTGGCGGCTGGGGGGGTATGGCAAGATGTCAGCATTTGGTGTACTTCACAGGTAGTAATATCATTTTGATGACTAACACAAATATGACGACTTCTTCCTCACCTAGAATCCACTTGGAGTCACTTCTACGTGTTTGTTAAGACTTTTTTTTACATCTTTTTCTTTACTGGTCTGCAATTCTGTGTTGCAGTCATATTAACTACATTTTACATCTGTTAGATGCTATTTCTTTGTTCTCTGTGTTACCCTTCAAAGCCAATTTGTCACTCTTCAAAGACCAGCTGTAGGTCTGCACTGTGTCACTGACCCACTGGTGAGTTGTTTGTAGCCATAAGCAGTGCCAGTCTATGCCCCACGTCTTATCATCACCTGTCTGTACTCCTCTACACTGCAGCCGGTCTCCCCACTTCTTAAGGCCTCTGCTATCACAGCAGGCCTGTATATCTCTCAACTATACCATTATGTCAGTCATAAATGTGTCATTATACACAGAATAACAACTTATTACTACTATCTCTACAAAATTATGGTTGTACCATACAAAGATAAGGACAGGAAAATAACTGGCCTTGGTCACCTATGAAGTCAGAAGAAAAATTGCTATTACAGCTAAATCAAGTAAAAAACAAAGCTCCAGGCAGGTCAAGACAAACTCAAACAGAGCACGACTGACAACTTCAGAGACAGCAAGCCTCAGCTCTGAGGTCTTGCAAACTCAACAGCAAGCTTGTGTCCTGTTGCTAGCAAAGGCATCACTGTATTACTGACCTACAGGATATTACAGTATGTATGGTCAAAGTAGAACTACAGTAACTTTTGCAAGTGATACTATCATCTAATACCTCTGAGCAGGCCTGATTTCTAGAGTGGTGTTCACTTTCTCCTGTATCCATGCCAAGGCTGTGCAAGCCAAATCGTGTCATAAAAAAAAAAAGTTTAATTTATGTTTCAGTTTTGCAGTAGATTTCCAAAAGATAAGGCCAAAAGATTACTGTCAAGCTGGGGAACCCTATGAAGTGTTTATATCATGCATGTGGCTGGTAGTAGCAAGATATGGAGACAGGAATGAGTGGCTATACAGGAGAAGCTTTTAAATCCAGCCCCATCAGAGCAACAATCCCTATCTTCAATATCTTACTTTCATTCCCCAAGCTTACAGCTGTGAAATCAAGTACCAGCAGAGTTTTAAACTTCCTTTGACCTCATGAACTAAACCATCCTGCTGTTATGACTCTATAAGGAACCACTTCTGTTGTGTGACATGCAACCAAAAGTAAATCATCACAACGCACTAAAATTAAACCCTTTCTAGATATTATCAACATCGCAGTTCTGATTAAAATCCTGTGGTTTGAAATGACTGTAAAAAAAAAAACCAACCAAACAAACAAAAAAGATCTGTATTCTACCAGTGTTAAGCTCCTAAACCAGAAGTTCTCAAGTGAGATGAATTACTTATTTACAGAGGGTCTAAATAATGCACTAGTAGGATCCAAAGTTGTTATTACCTAATCAATCTGAACAAAAGTACGTGATGAATTAATACAGCAACTTCATGTTTTTCAAGGACAAGTGGAAATGAAGAAAAAGAATCAGCATTGGCCTGGAATTTATCAGTTTAGAGAACTTTTAGTCAAATTGGTTTCACATTCATCACATATTTTAATCTTCCCTACCATTATTGAAATACATCTTTTTCAAGCACAATTAGGTTTAGTGTTGTTTTGATCATGGAAATGTTTTTAAATAAAGGGAAAAATAATTAATTCCCTTCTTTAGAAAACGTTACTTGAATGGATTTATGAAGCTTCCTATCAGTGCTAAACAAGTGATACAATATTTTTTGGCAGATAATTAAGCATTTTGTTTGAATAAATGCAACAAGTCATATTAAGGAAGCTGAACACAAACTTTCCTAACTCTAGGCTTGACATTCTGGTGTATTCCTATTGAGGATAATGCATTCTGAATGACTACTTCTACATCTTCAAATGTAGTTAAAAAGCAGTCAAACTTTCTTAAAGTAAAGATAATATTTCCTAAAGGCTTTGTTTTCTTTGCTCCATTCCTCTGCCCTTTCTACAGTCCCTCACTGCAGCAGGACTCATGCAGGTGAGACACAGCCATAAATATCACTGAAGCCTTCTTTTACTTCACAGTCTGTGCAGGTTCTTCAATTTGCATAGTACTGCAACTTGCTTTAAAACCTCCCATCTCTTCCACAAAGAGTTTTCTTTCAGAATATAAAATACTCCTGCTTGGCCATTTGATTTAACAGGTATCACGATTTGTCTATTGTTGACATCCCGATAATCGAAATCCGGTCATTTCCCATTTCCCACTAACCCCTCCAGAGCCTCAAATACATCACATACGAAACCTGTCAGGCTGCCTACATCTCCCCTTGTCCACTCACAGTGGGCCTTTGGTTGGTTAGATAACTCTGGTTGATTAGCATTTGGATTTGATTTTTCCTGTAGCCCAACTTATCTCAAGATTTGCAGTGAAGAACATTTAGTTTTTGCATCCAAACCTCATTCCTGCTTCTTACTTCTATTGCTATTATTAATGTGCCAATGCATATTAATAGGGTGCCTCTTCTCTACCTTTCATCCTAGTTCTGAAAGAGCTCATACAATGGAGAAAATTTTATATCTTAGCCATTTATGTGCCCAAGAAATCAACTGTATGCTCTTTAAAATGCCAAGTTTTTATTTGATTCACAGTTTGCTGAATCATTTCTGTGTCTATCATCAGAAAAGAGGAGCCTTCTCAGTAGTTTGACTAGGTGAAACGTTTGCTTAACCTATCACCTAATATCACTCAGCACAGCCAAATTAACTTGTAAAATGTTCAGCACTAGGTTAACATCTTAAATCAATCGTCAGAGTTAGAACTCTATATTTTCAACAGCATAATCTAGAGGGAAATTTACTCATTATACTATTTTGATGAAGATCCTCAAACTAATAGAAAAGGTTTCCTGAAGTTGTTAAGAAAAATTTCTCCAGTGTTTCCTCTAGGTTGGAAATTAGTTTTTTACATGTATCAGAGTCAATGGCAAAACAGTTTTCTTTCAACTGAGAGCATCTCTAGAGTTTTGATTTCTTTACATCAAACACTAATCTGCTAGAGACTACCACCAGCAAACCTCTTCTGTGGCCAGTAACGTATCAGACATTAGAAGAACATCATGATGTGATGATTCACTTTTAAATAAATATCACTTCAACTTGGTTGTAGGTGTGTGGATTAGCAATGCTGCAGTGAAGATTAATTATATATAAATATCATGTAAGTAGTAGATATCTTACCTGCTTATAATTTCATTTTTTATCAAACGCCCCCAGGAGTTCTTCAAGTTTTTAAGACTCAAGGAAAAGAAAGATGGAAAGACAGACAAATACAGACATCTTTGAGTGTTATCTGCACTAGCAATCATGGGGGTTTTTAAATACACAGTAGTATAACACCTTACCTGGCAAAACTGTAGCCACCATGAATTTGCTCAAGAGTCTAGGTATATTGCATGACAACTCAGAAGAGCTGGGTTCACACACCATCTTAATCATGCTTTTACTGCAGAGATATAGGTAAGTCATCTTCAGTGATCCTTTGTTTCTTACTGTATTTCATACTAATGCTTTATTATTTCACATAGGTTTTGCAAGGACAAAGACAGTGACCAACAAGACTCTTGTAGTGTGGAAAGAAGCAGCTTTTAATACATAACATGCTTTTATATACTCTACCACAGACGTAGGGAAGGAACATCTACTTCATAAAGTAAGCTCTTTTCCTATTGCCAAACTATTGATGCATACACGCAATATAACATCAGAAACTTACAAGAGAGAGGAACTGCACCATCTAAGAAGGCTGAAGGAGTGCTATTTCCAGACTCTTGTCCTCGCACATTATGCCACAACCTCATTATATGATTTTATATTCTTTTGGCACGGGGTCTGTGTGTCTGTCAGCAGAGGATTAGTGCTTGGAAGTCTACAGCACACTGCTGAGGAAGCTGAGCAAATGGAGTGACAGAGCTCTGCATTCTCCTGCTGCTGGACAGGTTGAGCACAAAAGGTGTACAGCACCCTTTTTCCAGCAACCTCCTCAGATATTGGTCCCACATGTTTAACCTGTGGTTATCAACAAAGGAATTTCTTGAAGCTGTTAAATACATAGTCCACTGAAGCACAAGTTTTAAAAATATTTTTTTTTTTCACATATTAAATAACTGCAAATGAAGAAACTGTAGAAATTTAAACAGATTGAGTAACTAGTGACACAATAATAAATTTTTCATCTTCACTGTTAGTCTTTGCTGCAGGTCATAAACAAAGCTTTTTGGTCTGATGCCTAACCAGCACATCCCAATTTGAACTGAACTGGGACACCAGTTTTAACTTTTTAAGAGCACAAGTTTACAAATACTACAAGATAACACTTCCAGCAGCCCTCACACAGGAGAAGGACGACTTCTTCAGACACTGGCTCCTGATTTGCATCCCCTTTCCCCCCACAAGGCACAATTCTGGTTCACTGTTGAGGCACATGGACAGAATACGTCAGCCCAGGCACCACCATTTTGAACACTGCATTTTCCCTGTGACTAAGCAAGAAATATCCACATATAAGCTTCTGCCAGTCTGGCACCTAGAAAGTGAATGTACTCATCACCATATACACACTTACTAAGATCTATACTCTTTCCACAGAATCCTGGGAAATTCAACCTACCAGCAAGTGTTAAAATGTCATAGTCTGAGAAGTGTCTCACTCAGTAAGAAGTACTAGTCATGCACAATAAAAGTCTAAACATAAAGTAACATGCATAATCAGCACGCTTCAGGCAGTGATTTCTGTAGATAGTGTCTACTATTGACAATTCCAGAAATTAATTTTACAGAAATTCTACTGTTGGAAATTTAAAAGACCTGCACAAATTCAGAATAACAAATGTGGTCTTACTGAATTGTTATTAAAATTAATACAGATGGCTTGTCTAATGATAGAACTATGATAGTGATCAACACAGAGCCATAAATAGCACTGATTGTCCTTCAATTAACCATTTCAGATCAAGCCAATCAATATTAGGTGTTAGTCATAAAATTAACAACTTGCTCAGAAGTGTATCTTCTAGAAAAGAGTATAGTATTTACAGAGATTAAATATTACAGTTCCCCATAAAAACAAATCCCAGTGTACTCATTTTGTCAAAAAGACCTTGATTTTAAGCTTACAGACATATCTATTGCTGTACATTTTACTTTATACATTCAGAAGCTACCTGAAAAACAACAAAAATTTACCTCAGAGATATATGGATTGTTCTGCATGATTGTTCTTGGCCAGATTCTGTATCTTTTCAAACCAAGCAAAACAAAAGAAAACTTGGCATAAAAAAAATCCTATAACTCATATTTTAAGGTACTTACAAAAACTGTAATGGTAAGTATTAAGACTTCACTATCTATAAAAAAAAAGTCTCTATTACTTTCGAGCTGACCAGTGAGTTTACATAGATTACAAATCTATGCCTTCAGTAGAAACCTCCACCTGTCTTGTTTTTGTTANTCCCCTCTGCCTCCTCCTCTCCAGACTAACCAACCGCAGTTCCCTCAGCCGCTCCTCATAAGACTTGTGCTCCAGACCCTTCACCAGCTTCATTGCCCTTCTTTGGACATGCTCCAGCACCTCAATGTCTTTCTGGTAGTGAGGGGCCCGAAACCGAACACAATATTCAAGGTGCAGCCTCACCAGTGCCGAGTACAGGGGCACGATCACTTCCCTACTCCTGCTGGTCACACTATTCCTAACATAAGCCAGGATGCTGTTGGCCTTCTTGGCCACCTGGGCACACTGCCGGTTCATGTTCAGCCGCCGGCTGTCGACCAGCACCCCCAGGTCCTTTTCCGCCAGGCAGCTCTCCAGCCACTCTTCCCCAAGCCTGTAGCGTTGCACGGGGTTGTTGTGACCAAAGTGCAGGACCCAACACTTAGCCTCGTTGAACCTCATACAATTGGCCTCGGCCCATCGATCCAGCCTGTCCAGATCCCTCTGTAGAGCCTTCCTTCCCTCGAGCAGATCAACATTCCTGCACATCTTGGTGTTGTCTGCAAATTTACTGAGGGTAAGTAATGAAACATATTCAAGTAGAGTAGCAGCTGACCTTATCTTCCTTCCTTCCTCTCCCTGCTTCATCCAGTAAGTTGTGCTTAAATACTCATTGCACTGTTTTCCATCAATACAGAAATATCTAAAGAATGAGTGAATCTCTAACCTGATGAAAAAAACTATGGACTGATGAACATTATGGTTGTTACGGTTTTATAGGAAGTAAAGCACAGTTCAGGAAAATCTCATAACACTTTCACCAGCCCCTTCAGAAATGAAGGGAAAGTAGTCTATTACCTGTCAAAGTTGTTATCACACATCATGGCAATGTAATTGTCTGATTGGATGTCACTGAATGCCTGCGACAGACCATTTCTGCCTCCCAGTTATATACTAGGGTAACTGGAGGCAATCCCCTTTTGATGTGGTAAAAGCTGAATAGGATCCCAAGTAACACAGATCCAAAGGCATTCTTGTTCTCTGTTGTTGCTACAGGAAGTTTCCTAACATTTCAATTCCCACTACCACACTTCAGGACCGTGGGACACCTTCCAAGAGCAGAACATATTTGTCTCCAGAAGGTTTAAAATGTCTCCACAAATTGTTAGCAAAATAAAACACAAAAAATCTTACTCCCTCTCTGTAAGGAAATACACTACAGTGATACGCTGACAGCCTTTGCACGGGACATTGAGCCTATAAAACTGTAGCCCCTCTGGATATCAGTGCAACCATCACAATACAATTATTTTTCTCCATCTTCCAGATGGTTGGGGATGGGAAGCAGCGCCAGGGAGGGAGGTGTCCCTTAACTGCAAAGAAACTTCATTGTTGAAGTCTCAGAATATTACAAACTCCCATATTATTTCCAGTCCTTGCTAAACAAGTCTACATCGCCTGTTATGGAAAGGAAATGCTAATATTCCTTAAGTACTCCGAATGGGAAAAAAGTTCTACTAAAAACCATCACATGCCCTTTAAGAAAGAATTCATGCTTTTTTGCAAAAGACTGCAATACCTTTTTCACACTGTTAAGCTTCAAAAAAAAAATAGGCATGCCCATGGGGAAAAATCCACCAGCTGTATTTCTCAAATATCACAAAAGAATTGAAGGGAGGTAGGAAGGAATGCCATACACTAATAGTTTCACCACATAATGGTAAACTGCAGCATTACAACACTACCTCAACGGGTATCTTTCCCCACACACTTCACTCCCTGTGGCATTTTAAGATATAAAGAAAAAAAATGTACACACAACAACTTTATCAAAAAGAGTAACTGTACACCTCTTCCCATCAAACTGCACAAGGGCTTCACAGGGAAAAGGTTTTGGGAACATCAAGTGATCAGCATCATGCTTCTGATTCCTCAGGCACAGTTCCTGTCTGGTAAGTCTTCCTAATATAAATAGACAAAAAATTTATGTTACATAAGACTATGTAGTTTCAGTAGCAGATTCACAGTATATACGTTTTGCCCTGCCTCTTTTGCTATATGTTTCAAAGAGACAAGTTAAAATAAAGAGAACATATATAAAATTACAGAATCAGTTGAAATGGAAACCTCATTTGCTTACATGCCTGGCACTCAGGTTTATTTCTAGCCATTAGGAATAAGTGCAACTTAGCTCAAATGTAGATGTAGAAGAGGATGTAGTAGTCCCACCTCCATCCAAAAGCTGACTTTATCGCATGACTTCCCTCCATGCTGTCACTTCTATCATAGTCACAGCCCTACTTCTGCAGTAGCAGTCTTGTCAAAATATACCTTCACCTTGCTTCCATTACTAAGGCCCTCACAACACAATTTATTTGTCTTATCCTGACCCTGAAGAGAGAGCAAAAAATCTTTTCTTTTTTTTTTTTTTTTAACGTTAAACATTGTACTGACTTCATCTTCAGCTATTCTAATTTCAGCTCTGTAAAACCCAGGTAAAGGGAGCCTCATGTGATATTAATTTTGAGGAGCATATGCTATGAAGCATAGACCCTACCAACAATTTAGGAGTTCTCTGTGTTTCTTAAGTTTAAAGATGGAGTTATCAAACTGATTTCATGACTGTAATGAATCTTCCACTCACAGCAGGTGCTTTACTGTTCTCTCTCTCAACTCAAAGTTCAAAATTTCATTGATTCAAATGAACCAATTCATTAAATTAATTTTAATCTATTTTTATCCAGCAGCTTTCTAGCATTCACCAGCCTACCAGGAAACATCATCAGTGATGTCTTTGATCACATTCACAAGATGAGGATACATCAGCAAGAAGGCTGAATGTTTGTGAAACTGGAATTTGACACTATTTTTCTTCCCCTTAAAAGCTGCTTCTAATGATGTCTCCATGCCAGTTTCTATCCCCAATTTGTCCTTCTATTTTCTTTTCAAAAGATAAATTTTAATGAAGACAAGACTTTCCACCAGTATTCAGGTGATCTCAGAAATGTGTTCCTGTTAGGTGGATAGGAAATATCCATAGCTCACAGAGGAGAAGAGGGAGTAGAATCTCATTAGCAGGCAAGGACACAAGAAGTATGAACTAACACGTAGCAAGTGAAGTCACACATTATGATGTCTAGTGATGCTGTGCGGGGAAAAAAAAAAAAACAAACACTCTGTTCAGTACTAATTCAGTATCAGAGATATTGCTGACAAAAAATAGAACTGAAGGCAACTATACCAAAAATAGTAAATTAATGTGGCTAACAGATGAAATCACAAACCAGACATACGAAGGCTGTTGTCCCAAATTATCTACCTCAACCACAAGTGAAGACATTACTGTGTAAAGCAAAAAATCTTTTTGTCATCAAGAATGGTATATGAGTCTCCATTTTAATTATCATCACTCTGAATAAAGGTGCATAAACCTGCCTTTATCACTCTGACCAGGACACTGCTATTTCCAAAAGGCAATCATTTTAGGTAACAGTGAAAGATTTTTTTGCTGACCTTACTTTAGCTTCTGTATTGTTAGTTCAGGATTCCTTTCATGGCTTGTGCATTTCTATTCTTTTCAAGTATTTTCTGAAGCACACTTTTATCAAAGTATGATCGTGTCTTGACAGTGGTTTCAGTTTCTCTGATTAATGTTGACGTGCCTTCATAGTTAGTGTATATACACTTCTTTTCACAGTGTGTCCAATTATTCTGGTTATAATGCATGGTGAGGGTCTCTCTTTTCAATCAAGATTTCAGTTAAGCTGTATCTTCCCAGATTTTTTTTTAACCTTCTAAACAAATATCTGTCATCTCTTGGTTTACAGGAGCTATGTGCATTTACTGGCTCCATAAAACTATAGCACATTTTTAAACCTGCTTCTGGCAACACATTTGTTCACCATGCATCACGATAACACACTTGTCCATATAACAGTTTCTTCCAAGCTTAGACCTCATTTGAGAAAAACTATCAAAATATTGAAGTTACATAGCAAATTATACCTCTCAAAAATCTAAAGGTCACATTTTACCATTTTAATGAACTTCTAAGCCCAAAGCAAACAGAAAACAATAAACAGTGGATATGGAGTATTCACAGTTTAATAACGATCCTCATATGCCCATGATCTCAGTACAATGTGATCACTGTATCACCAGAAGTTCATTATACGTTTGGCGCAGGACGGCATACTGGCAAGGCTGGCACAGAGCATTTGTTTCAACTCCTTTGCTGATACGCCATAGCCCTGTTATTCCTAGTTTATCGTACACAGTAATTTCTATTGTAAAACTTTGACTTTGTACAAACAGCTGACTTTTCATCCTGCTGTATAACTGAAACAGTCTGGGCTATGAGCACTGTCTTCCCTGACATGCTTACCCTTCAAGTTCCACTTCCTGCTCTGAGGTGCTACATTTTTATTTTACGCCCTCTCTTCAGAAATGGGGGTCTCTAGTAATTCAGAGGCAAATCTGCATTTGCAGAAGCCTTCACTAAAACGAATGCTGCAACTGTGAATTCTTTCTGCTGACAGGAAATTCTTGGCATTCCTGAACTCTCACTGGGCTGAAATTGTCCCTGTGCAGGGGTCAGAATTCAGCCACAGCAGCACTTGACGGTGCAAATCAGCTCCTCTCACCTCTGAGCTGCTGCATCTTTATACTACATTCCGTCTTGGCTCCCTTATGAATTTTCTTAAGGCACTTTCTCTGTCAGCATGATATTCAAGATGACAAAATTCAGTTTCATGCTCAAGCACGTTCTAAGCTGCAAGGCTGTGGGATCCGACTGACTTAGAAATTCAGCAGCCTGTGAAGAAAACTTATACAAAAAATAAGAAACACAATATTTCTTTTTTGCTAGTTTATAAGCTACATTCAGCATTTCTCAGAGTGATAAAAGGCACCGCATGTGGCCAGAAGTCAGTGGTTGAATACAACACAGAAAGTGGGAGAAGAGGACATAACATGCCAGTTTTTTCTGGTGACACATTCTTCTTTTCTCTTCCTCTCACATCTGTGAGAAACAACCCATTAACTGTTAAAAGTTTCATGGCTCAAAACACTTCCCAAAAGCTTGCTGTCAGGCATCTGCATGCCCTTTAGGTGAAAGTGGATCCATCTGAGTGCACCCATGAGAACACAGGCTGAGAGGGGGTTCTTTTAGTTGAGTTTATTCAGCTATGGCAGGTAACTACTTAACCTGTCTGACTGTATAGTATTGATTAAAATAATTAAAGGATCACTGCTTCATTGCTCTAGAGATTTTAGATTGATATGCATAAGTGCACACTGAGTAGTAGCAAAGCTCAGGACACCACAACATCGAATATTGTTCAGATCTACTTCCCCCGCCCCCCCGCCTTTTTTCCCAATATAAAGGTTGTTACATCATCACAATTAACCATGCCTTGTTTAATTAATTACTTGTGATTATGCCATTGCTAGAGAAATTTAAGCATTATAGGGATTTTTGTAACTCAGAAAGCTATTTCTAAAATACCTCGTCTAATCAAGCAGCAATTATGTTATTCCCCACTATCACCATAAGCGTGTTGACCCAGCTAGTCATGTTCTGGCAACCACAAAGAGAAAAAATACATAGCAACAGTGACTACTCCATAGAAACAACAGCTGTGGAACAAAAGGAAAATCCACAGAAACATTTTAAATGCTCACACTTGGTCATTTCACTGCTTTGGGTTCTATCATTTCAGCAAAAAAAAAGTTCTAGGAAAAAAAAACGGTTTTGACTGAAACGATACATTATTTGTATAAAAATGTTTAAAATAATTTAATTCTTAAAAAGCTTAAAATTGTAAAGCCAGACAATAATAAATTGGGAAACTGGTCAGTGATAGGTTGTCTGAAAGAAAGAAAGAGGCACAGAGCTTATTACTGGCTCCCAGTTGAGACTACAAAACAGCAGCAAACACTTCAGGGTGACTAACTACCCAGAAATTAGGGAATTTCGTAGTAATGCCAAGATATGGGGCAATACACTTATAACTGTTAAGTCTCCCCTCCACTCTTCTGCCCATAAATTAGTATCAAGATACAGGAATCATTGGTACAAAGCCATGTTTTGCAACAGAAGCCTATAGCTGTTGCAAAAGGCTGTTCTTGTTTCTAGGCTCCTACGCTGATTTTGTTACCTCATTGCTCCACCTCCTTCGTCTCTGTTAGTTATCTTCTACCCTCTTCTCATACCTTAAACCTCTACATTCCCCAATCAGGTCATACCCCTTCCTTCTTCCCCTACTCCCACCTGCTTTTAACTGTACCCTGGATCTTCCTTATATTGCCCTCTACCTCCTCCATATGCCAGTTTTGGCTTTATTCCCCAGTCTTTTATTCTTCTCTTTCTCAACATTCTTGGCTGCTCCCCTCTCAGCTGGTACCTTTGTCCTCCTGCACGTGGCCAGGGCACCCTGTGAGGAAGTAGGACCCCAAGGACATTTTTCTTACCCTCAAGGAGTCAGAAGAAATCACTGTGGATTGTGTCTCCAGTCAGCATATTGGAAAAGTCAGAGGAAAGATGAAGACCAAATCATCCGTTGTGCTGGTTTGGGCTGGGATAGAGTTATTTTTTTTCACAGTAGCTAGTATGGGGCTCTGTTTTGGATTTGTGCTGAAAACAGTGTTGGTAATACAGGGATGTTTTCATTACTGCTGAGCAGTGCTTACACAGAGTCAAGGCCTTTTCTGCTTCTCACACCACCCCAACAGAGGTTGCGAAGGGACACAGCTGGGACAGCTGATGCCAACTCACCAAAGGGATATTCCATGCCATATTATGTCACGCTCAGCATATAAAGCTGGGGGAAGAAGAAGGAAGGGGGGACGTTCGGAGTGATGGTGTTTGTCTTCCCAGGTAACCATTATGTGTGATGGAGCCCTGCTTTCCTGGAGATGGCTGAACACCTGCCTGCCGATGGGGAGGAGTGACTGAATTCCTTGTTTTGCTTTGCTTGTGTGTGGCTTTTGCTTTGCCTATTAAACTGTCTTTATCTCAACCAACGAGTTTTCTCATTTTTACTCTTCCAGTTCTCTCCCCCATGCCACCGGGGGGAGCAGGGAGTGAGTGAGCGGCTATGTGGTGCTTAGTTGCCTGCTGGGGTTAAACCATGACATCCGTAAATGTTAATGACAGCCCTGACAACTCTCTGCACTACACATGTAAACCGCAGTTTCATCCTCAACCGTAAAAATCTGTCCAAGATACCAGCAACTGCAAAAACAGTATCCTGCATGAAGTATCAAATAAATTTTGCTATCAATTATAGCTTATGTGCCCCTGATAAGTGGCACCAGCTGGAAAGAAATATGTTTAATTGCTACATTGCTTTCTCAAGGAAGGCAGTTCAGAGAATTTCTACCTAGCTTAAGACTTGCTGTGTAGCTTGCATTCACTCAAATAATCAGCTTCTGCTCAAACATTCCCCATTTCTTCTGTGGTCAACTGCACTTAATTACTGTATTTCCTTACAGTGTGTTGCCATTGTATGCAGTGCTTCTTAAGGAACTTGTATATCTTCTTTTAAGAAAATACAACTTTCCTGCTGTTAGTTGTGGTTTCTAGCATATAAACATTCAAGACACTATGGCTTTTTGCTTCTAGCTAGTGTCCATTCCAGATATAACCATTTTCAGAAGTACTGCACTAACTCGGGCTTTACGTTTCTTAACACCACTTTTAATTTTCATTAGAAATACCTAAAGAATAATTCTATCCTGCAGGTTTTCTATAGTTAAATTGCCAGTGTCTTCAAAATTTCCTATCAGCCAGTACAGTAGCATAATACTCCCCTCAAAGATAAGCTGAAACTCAGCTGTACTACACTGATTTGAAAACCATACAATATATTTTTTTATTGATTCAAATACACATCCCTTGATTAGAGACTATCCAAGACAGAGGTTGGGTTTATTTTTGTTTCCCCAGAAAATACAAGATGCATGCTTGCATACAGCCTCACTGTAAATATTATCCATTTTCAAACATATTATGATTAAGAACTTTCATTTTTAAAAAACACTTCAACATGTGCCTTTCAAGCACTCATTCAAGAGACAGTTATATCAAGGCGTTTGTCTTTTTTTTTTTTTTTTTTTTTTTTTTTTTTTTACATAGCAGCCATAAAATCATTTAGAATCCTCTGTTTCTTTTTCTAAGCTGTTACTATATTTGCTTTCTTTAAAGGGGAATAAGAGAAGCATGGAACTCTGACACTTTCCTTTAAAAGTAAGATTTCATACTAAACACACTCTATACAAAACAACAATGTACCCAGAGGTTTTCGAAACCAATAACTTCAAGGAAACCTTTCAGGCTAGTATCTTCAATGCAAGCAGATTTTGATTTATTATTTTGTTTTAATTCATTGTTTTCTACAGAGAGTTCTGTTGCATTCAAAGGTATGCATGATTTTCTGTCTTTTTTTGGGGGAGAGCGGGGGGAAGTGTCTAAAAATTAACAAACTTTTTTTACGTCAAGGAAAAAATCTGCAATGTTAACACAGTTCTGCCCTAATTATCTAGCTTTACAAAACTCTTTTACACACAATTCAAAGAAATAGCAGCAGAGGCCTGAACCATGCTCTTAATTCACCTCAATAAATGCTTTTATGAGCAGAGGTACACTGGGAACACAAAACACAATATTTTATTCTACTATTGTCATTTTCCATTATGACTGTTTAGCTAAAGCAGCAAAATAAATTTGAAGAGTTCAGGAACTCAGAACATGCAGCATTTAAGACACACTTTGCATACAAAAGTAATGTTGAACCAATTAAAGAAATCAAGGTTATTAAAAGCAAGTCAAAGCTTTATGACTCATTATTTCTACCAGTTTATCTGCAGTGAGCTTTTTCCAAAGCCTACCTGCTACAAAGTTATACACAAGACCAAGCTGGGGTGCCTTTGACAACACAAAAACCCTGAGAGATGATGGAAGACTGCTCACCTCAAAAAAAAAAAACACATTTTGTATGGGATGTCCATCTGTTCATCATATTCCTGAAACTAAAGACAGACTGCTTTACAGAATGCATACAGCAATGAACCAAACTCATGAGTCCCTTATTAGCTCTATCCCTGAGAAACTTTGCTAGCTTGGTATGCCCGGTTTCAGTGACAACTATTCTCTTGCTTGGGTACTCCTGCAACTTCTCTGTAATTAATGATATTACCTCTGACACTGTAGTGTTTCTATGCATCAAAAGCTGAAAGGACATCATGTAGCAATCATACTACACCTGCAATCTGTTGTTCCTGTTTTCCATTTGTCAGCAAAATCGATTTCAGACTTCTACAACAACGCCTAGAACATTTCTTACAATATTAGATATGATTTCATGTGGTATTCCAAAGTTAACTATGGAAAGATAAAGCCACTGCATTGTCACTGCTATTATTCAGGGCACTTGCACCAATGCTAGATTTAAAAAAAAAATCCCTTTGTTGTATAATGAACAGTGCCAACATGATTTGAAATCTAAGTCATACAGCAAAACCCTACCTTAAACCACAAGAAGCACTGTGCTATACAGCATTTGAGAGATCTGCAAACAGGATTGTTAATGATTTTTATCACTAGCACAGCTCCTTTAAATCTCATGGAGATTAAATTGAAGGGGTCTGAAAATAGGTACACTTGACTTATACAGAATGAAGGATCCACTCCTCAGAATGCAATATGCTACAGATAGCTACTTGATCTTTTTTGTTAAGTTTAAAGCAGGAAGTGTCCATACACTGACGCCAAACCTGAGAAGACAATTTTATCAAAAGCTAACATACCATGAAAACGTACCCCTTGGTAGCATGTGTTTCTGAACAAACAGGCAAGCATGCAGTCAGTTATAGTGGCTTTCAGGATATATAAAAGCTATTTTTCAAAAATGATACAGATTTTTTTTTTTAATTCCTGTATTGCTGTGCACACCTAAACCCATGAATTTATAAGAATTCCTACAGTTCTTATGAGCTACATTTATCCACTTCTTCAGTCACAGCTTAAGACCTAGAAGATTCCCTTTCTTGTATTACTGACACTAAAGCTCACACCATTTTTACATTCTCAGCAATTAAGCCACTAATTTTTCACACTATGTTGCTTATTTTTAGCATAGTTTATATTTTTATCAAAATAAATAATATACTTATTTCCCCATGTTAAAAAAGAAAAAGTTTAAATCATGATAAACTTTAAAAACAGAAAACCCATATGCTTCTTTACTGAATTACCATCAAAGCAATTATTGCATCTTGGGTTTCTTCAGTTTCTGGACAAATGTTCCAGATATGGGAAAGGCAAAAGACAACATTTATTCTCCATCCTATGTACATTAGTCCACTAACAACAAAGCTTATATGATCCATAGCTTTTTAAACAGGTCAGTTCCCACTAACGCAGCAGAAGTTAAACATTTCAGTAGTCTTGTGGAGCACTGTCTTCAAAACTGCCTCTTCAAAAGTAAATTTAGAGCCTTAAATACCAGGAATTATCTGAAGGTAATAATAATTAAAGTCAGTGCTTTACTTCTTTAGAGGATGCATCCTCATGAACTTTTGTAGTAGCTTAACATTTAACAGCAGTTTCACAGACCATATTTAATACTGCATAGCCTTAGATTTGGCCAACTGATTTTTATTGGGACTCTTTCTTGAGCCTCAGAGGTCATTACTTCTTGCCTCATAGCATCACACATCTCTAACTCAACAAATTTCATCAGACACAGAGGATGAACTTTTCAGCCTCCTCAATAAGCCAATATATATGCTTTCCTGCTTAGACAAAGGCTGAATCAGTTCCATAAATAAATACAGAAATAAGCTCCACTTTGCACAGAAAATTCCCTAAGCCCCTTAGTAATTGCGTCTACATGGATACCAAGCATCCAGTTTAAAAAAATATAGAAAAAAAAGCTATTTGAGAGTGTCATATACCAAATATTTCAAAATCTTTAAAAACCTTACTTTTCATATGCATATAAATGCATCTATACCAAAATGTATGCAACTATACACCCTACATGTGGATTGCATCAGTTGCATTTTATTGCATATCATGTAGTAGAAGCTGCTTGTTCTTCAGGTGCAAGCTATGGCTAGTCCTACAGTAGTTCCAGGTAAAGCTAATCTTGTGATGATTATAGAAAGGCTTTTCTGAACTGTTTGGTTCTGAACTGTTTGAGTGGCAAGACAAGCCTTTGCAAACACCCCTACGAGTAGGCCCAAATGTTAAAAAGGCATTGGGAAGTAAAGGCAAAGTTCTGAGGGAGGCTGATCTATCAGACAATGTTTGTCAAGGAATAAAATAAAAGCCCACTGTTGAGCCCAGCATTAGCCAGAATGAAGCATGCCAGTGGAAGATGACATCTGAATGGCTGGCAAGCTCAATTGCCTTGAGTGCAAAGGCAGATGCTATCTTCTGTGGCAGAAGCTAGCTGAAAGCCAGAGAAAATGNAAAAAAAGAGACAGAATTTCTGTGCATCTTTAGTAGAAGAAACCATGGAACCTCATAACAGACAGGAAATGGAAGAGAAAGTTATTCCTGAGAGACTGCACACCTCATGTCTGAGCAGATAGGGTATTCTGAAAAGTTCACAGAGTGATCGCTTTTCTAACTCATAGTCTTTCTCATTTACTGCCTGAAAGGCAGCACGTAGTCACTGTTCCCTAGACACACAGATGACACTTCCTATGTACAGAAAGCAGTTTGACTATGAAATAAAACAGAGCTAATGGCATGGAAAGCAGAGTTACACTGGTTTTCTAGGTTAGGTTAACTTGAACTGAAACAACAACCTAATATGCTTTAAAATTTCTGCTACATGCATGAAGTTTTAACTGTCACTTCCTTTTTTAATTCTCAGAGAGAAAGCTTTTTTCTGGACTACTTTGCTGACACCTAGCGAGCCTTGGCTCGAACAGCTTCAGGCACAAGAGCTCCTAGAAAAAGAGAGGTGGTAACAGAGCGGCTGTTCTTTTCATCCCCCTTTCAGTGAAATATTTTATATGGCTATGTCTGTGATTCAGCAGAGTCCTTAGTAATGTATATCAACTCAGAGAACACTGTAATACTGATGACATGTAAAAATGTGGAAAGATGGTAAAGAGGAGAAAGGGAAAAGAAGCGCTATGAGAAGAAGTAATGGTCAAAGTCTTTCCCTCCCAGCCTAAATACCTTTTACAAGGATGACTGACTCAAAGAAACTTGCCACCGGTTGTGACTTCAATCTTTTCCTTTTTGTGCTTCACATATGTCATTGGGATATCTCAGTGCCTGTAACTTCCAGTTAATGGCTCCTTTGTTGTTTGGTTTTAGTGTAAAATATAAACTACAAGGAACTCTTTATTATTGTCTCAAAATTAATTCCAATTGAATCCTATCATTACAATAGTATAAACATGTCACTTTATCCTTGGCTTAGTTTGGGAGAATGGCCATTTCACATGAGATTCTCAGCTTCACTGAAGTGGCTTAATATTGCCTAGGAAACATGATTCAGTTAGATAATATGGCATTTTCTGATGTCAAGAAATTCTGCAACTTACAATGGACACAAAAGCAATTTAAAAACAACAAAAAAACCCTCAACCTGCTGTTTTAAATAGAAAATGAACAACTGAACCTAAGTGCCTAAGTGCTGGCTACTTGTGATAAGTGATGAATTGTGATGAATAAGATCACATTTTACTTTCCTGAAAAATGGCTCCAAGAGGTCATCATCATTAGTCTTGCACAAAAAATGGGAGAACACATACTACTACCAACTGTCATGTAAGTTAGTCTCTTGAGAGCTGCTGGTCAGGAATTTTTAGGTTTCCCTAAAAGAACTTACCACTTGTCTTTCTGAAATACATGGTTTAACTAACTAAAATGTTACAAAATGCACAAATGTCTGGATGCTTAAAAACACCTATGCAGAGAGAGTTGTGATGCTCTAAACTTTCAGCTTAACAAATTTAACGTAATTAAACTTACTTTCACTGATATAAAAGAAGCCACTAAAACAAACACTATGTAGTTCTTTGTATTATAAACGTAACAGAGATGCTAAGGATGGCATAGGCTGAATACGACTACAGAACAATAGGGAATACACAATTCTGTTAGTGAAAGAAATTAGCTAGTGCCTACAGTGTGCGCTTTTCTTACAATATTCATGACAGTAGATGTGCTTCTCTTCTCAGATACCAATCAAGCTGCCCACTGTGGTACCAAAACAGTCACTCCTACTTTCCTTCCTCGACAGCCTGTTATCTTGGCTTAGGCACTTCAGCCAGTCAGAACTTAATCCTGCATTTAAATAGGAAGTTCAATCACTTTATTTCTTTCTCCAAGGCACAATAATCAATATAAATATTTCCAGCTAGAGAAGGAAGTGTACTTAAAAATGCTCTGGGATTATCATCTTAACTCTCACATTCTGGCTGCTGAACCTCGGAGACTAAAAAGCAGATTATGTCCAAAACACTTAAAACTATATGTTTCTAATTTGTATTTTATGCATGTAAGATTACCAGTTATCAGTGAAAGATAAAACTGTTCAGAGACAACATCAGCTTTTTATATAGTTTTGCTTTGCAACTATATTAGGAATAGTGTATTTGAGCATTTAGACCCAGACCTTAAAGCCTCAGCGTTTAAGCAGCTTTTTGAAAGTTGCAATTATTGTCTATAAGTCTAATATACCCTTCATTGCTTAACTACATTTAAGCGTGATCAATTGAACTTTTTGACTCATAGGTCAGACACTACCACATGATATACTTCACCTTTATCCATGATAAATTTCAGACTTAAACTCTATTACACAACTCAATAAACAATTACCGTAAAGTTCCTAAGTAAGCAATTTTTCTGTTGCTAAATTTCAAATAAAATCTCTGTCATCAAAAGGCAAATTAAAACTTTAATTTGTGCAATTTTTTTTTTTTCTTTTTATTAGAAGTATGCTTTTACTCTATACACCTCTAGCATTTTTCATAGCTCACTTGGTTTGGCCTGACCTGCAAAAGGTTATTGTTATTAGTTAATGAAAAAGAGTGGACCGTTTAATATGTCATTCACTAAGATGTGTATTAATTGTAATTGATATATCCAAAATTATTACTTCCACATTTACCCTTTACAACAATAATTATGGGCTTTAAATAGTATAATCAAGGAAATAATACATTCCCACTGAAAAACAAGAAAGTGAGAAAAGAAACAGACCAGGCAAGATTATTTTATCAAACAAGTTCAGGAGCAGAGCGGCTTTTATTTCAAAAGCTTTCACCCCTTAACCCTAACCTTGTTTAGACGAATGGCAGAAACTGCTTTGTTCTCATTTCAATTGTCTTGATCCCTCCTCAGGTCTCTCTTATCTCCACTTAATGCAAGGAACAATCTCTTCTTGACAAAAAGCATGAAGAGGTTTTTTGTCGACTGTCCCGTTGCCATAGCTTGGCTTGTAAAACCCACAAGGTGCAAGATAGAGCAACGTGCACCAAAGCCCTGAACTGTCTAAAATTAAAGACATTTGTACTGTTTCTATGCTTTTCACTGTCAGAGCCTTTTGCAAATACCAACAATTTAATCCTTGGAACATACCTGATTTCCATATTCCCAATGCACCGATACTAGAAAAAGAAACAAAACCTGTGTGATTAAATTCACTGAGAACTGCATCCAAATTCCAGATGCCCCCAGTTCCTCAACATAAACTGTTAAATGCTGCTGCTTTCGGTATAGCCATAGGCACTGTGAATCTACCACGCAATCAAGCCATCAAGACAATTTGGAATGGTAACAGAATTCTCAAAGATTTGATACACGTCCTGGTTTCAGCTGGGATAGAGTTAATTTTCTTCCTAGTAGCTGGTATAGTGCTGTGTTTTGGATTTAGTATGACAATAATGTTGATAACACACTGATGTTTTAGTTGTTGCTAAGTAGAGCTCACACTAAGTCAAGGACTTTTCAGCTTCTCATGTCCTGCCAGCAAGAAGCTGGGAGGGGGCACAGCCAGGACAGCTGACCCAAACTGGCCAAAGGGATATTCCATACCATATAACTTCATGCTCACTATATAAACTGGGGGGAGTCGGCTGGGGCGGGCAGCAGACCACGGCTCAGGAACTGTCTGGATACCAGTCGGCGGGTGGTGAGCAATTGCATTGTGCATCAATTACTTTGTATATTCTTTTACTGTTAGTAGTAGTATTTTCCCTTCCTTTGCTGTCCTATTAAACTGTTTTTATCTCAACCCACAAATTTTACTTTTTTTTTCCCCCGATTCTCTCCCCCATCCCACTGGGGCAGGGGGAGGTGAGCAAACGGCTGTGTGGTGTTTAGCTGCCTGCCGGGTTACACCACAATACAATAATTGAAAACACAATATATGCCTGAAACATTCCTATCTAGTGTGAAAAAAGCAGAAGTACACTATACATTTCTAACATCCAGCACTGGCCTAACCTATTGCCAGTCTCAGTGACTGTTTTGTAGTTCAATACACAGGTGGCATTAGGGACAAAATAATGTATTTTAATTTTATATCAAAAAAAATACATTAGAAAATTTACCAATTTTCATTACAACACAGCCAACCAGCAATGCCTTAACCAGACTAAAGAGGCAGGCACACCACCTCTTCATATAGAATACATTTTTTAATTCATTTCAATAAATGCTTCTGGTAACAGCACAACAGTACAAAAACTGGAATAGCAAGCCAGTTACCCTGTTGTATTTAAAAGGTGTGCTCTTGTAACACATGCATAGTTAGGAACCAAACGTATGCCAACTCTTGTAAAAGAAATCTACCATAAATAAATCTACAGAGATACTGGAGAAAGTCTAGCGAAGGGCCACAAAGATGATGAAGGGACTGGAGCATCCCTCCCATAAGGTAAGTCTGAGAGAGCTGGGACCGTTCAGCCTGGAGAAGAGAAGGCTCAGGGGGGGATCTTATTAATGTATATAAATACCTGAAGGGAGGGTGCGAAGAAGATGGAGCCAGGCACTTTTCAGTGGTGCCTAGTGGCAGGACCAGAGGCAAGGGGCACAAACCCAATCACATGAGGTTCCCTCTGAACATCAGGAAATACTTTTTTACTGTGAGGGTCACCAAGCACTAGCACAGGTTGCCCAGAGAGGTTGTGGAGTCTCCCTCCTTGGAGAAATTCAAAAGCTGTCTGGACACAGTCCTAGGCAGCCCGCTCTAGGTGACCCTGCTTGAGCAGGGGGTTGGACCAGACGACCTCCAGAGGTCTCTGCCAACCTCAGCCATTCTGTGATACCACAGCTGACATCCCTAATTACAAGTAATAGACCTAGAGAGTATTTTCCCTAAACCGAAACTAATTCAATAAACAGAATGTACAGTAAAACATTGAGGTCATTCTGATCCACCCCAACTTTCTCACATGGCCCTCCCCCTTCCATTTTTGCCCAGTCTTTTTTCTTCTTCTCAAACACAAGAACTCATTCAATACGTAGCGCAAAAGAGCAACCTATTCATGAAGCAGTATTCTGAGATCATCTCTGGCTGTACAAGACTTCATACACCAAACACATGGGTTGGATATTTCCAGGGCGTGGTTTTCCATCTGGCCATTTTGTATAATAGAGACCAGAAACCACTGCTCATCCAGTGAAAACAACTAGCTCCTGTAGCATTATTACCTTTTAAATTTTTTTTAAAGGATAAAAAAGGAGATGACTCACTGAAACCTGCCTAAAAACAAAGCTCAACTCAGTATTAAATTTCTCACTCTGTATCTAGGGATCAAGCATAATTTTTATTGTGCTGACATAACACAGTGTAACACTAATGCCAATTGATCAAATTTTTGCAATCCAGAGACCGCCAACCAGCATTTTTCTTCATAAGGATTTCATTTCCATTATGTCCTGTCATACCTCCTCCTATTGTGAAATTTCTCCTGTTATGCATAGATCATGTATTGCTTAATTGGCTTCTCACTTTATCTAAATAACAAACATACTGAACTTCAAACATAACTCAGGTGAGACGTCTTGCTTTGGAAGAATAAAGAACAGCTTTATTTGCCCTTGGGAAGTAAGGATTACTATGCAGAATTTGGAGACCAAAATGTAAGGAAAACATACTTCAAGCGTTCAGTGATTTTTTTTTTTTTTTTCTTTGCAAAAGTTGCTTCTTTGTTGGCTCACTTCTTTCCAGAATGATAAAATACCTTCTACATGCTTAAAATGAAAACTCAACATGTAACTATTCTATGATATACATTTTTTAGCTTTATTATTCCACAACATAGTGTCAAGAAGAAATGCAAAGCAACTTATTTTATGGGTAAAATGAAGTAAACTTTTTTTTTGAAGCCACAAAGTCATTTGAGCTTTGGTTGCAATGATTACTATTTTTTCTCATCTGCACATTTTATGTAAAACATTTTAATTGAAACAATATTGATTTACGCAAGTTATAGAATCATAGAATAGTTTGGGTTGGAAGGGACCTTTAAAGGTCATCTAGTCCAACCCCCCTGCAATGAGAAGGGACATCTTCAAGTAGATCAGGTTGTTCAGAGCCCCGTCCAACCTGACCTTGAATGTTTCCAGGGATGGGGCATCTACCACCTCTCTGGGCAACCTGTTCCAGTGTTTCACCACCCTCATCGTAAAAAATTTCTCCCTTATATCTAGTCTGAATCTACCCTCTTTTAGTTTAAAACCATTACCCTTTGTCCTGTTGCAACAGGCCCTGCTAAAAGGTTTGTTCCCATCTTTCTTATAAGCCCCCTTTAAGTATTGAAAGTTAATACAAAGGAATTGATTTTTGCAAATGACAACTCAGAAAAGGGAGATGTATTGAACACATCTTACTTCACAAAGCATTTCTAGACATTCTTTGCACACTCTTGTCACAATTTTATACAGTGCTAACAGGCTTCATCATCAGTCAACACTTACTTTCCAAGTACATATTGACCAGATTAGAAAACAAACTGAAAGATAAGATGAATCACTTACAGTGTCCTTCCCAAACTAATCTACTAATACTTTGCTGGAATCTCAGTTCACCTGAAGCAAGCGAGGTAGATAGGAACTAATTCAACTTAAATAGAGGAAAGCATAATGTGACGTATGATATGATAAGGTCAGTTAACAGGAAAAGATATTCCAGGTTACTTTTTTCTCAAAAAAAATACACCTTTTATACTCAAGTTATGCAAGTTGGTGGGGGAGAGGCTTTGGGGCAGGACCTATGTATATTGGCTGCCATTCTTGTGGTAGTTTAACAGATAAACTGAAAACTTTCAGTTATTTGCAGGCAATTCATGTAAAAACAGTGTCTTAACAAGTTACACTGCCTTCTGTTAAACCACGTTAAGCTCTTTTCATGGAAGATTACAGTTTCGTAACTCTTCTTTTTCTTTGTGTAAATTTTCTTGTTCTAAGATAGCAACTTGGAAAAAAAAAATCATGTTTTTATATCAGCAAACACCTGTTGTTTTTCTTGCCAAAGTAGGATATCTCATACCCTCTGACAGCAAAAACTAAAATAACTACTTCAGTTCTCAGAGTGACTGCAATGCAAATAATAGCTTCACTAAAAAGTTAAAGGGCAGTATCCATTTCAAATAATAGCTCTAACTAAAAATATTTTAACCATGTTGTTCTTCCCACTCTTTCTTCTGCCAGCTTTTCTAGTGTTGGTTCAATAGTTCTTTGTTTTGGATATTTGAATACACAGGTAAATACCAAGAAATTTCTATTTCTATGTGCAGACTTCACAGGCAAATTGAGATTGGCAACATGTATTCGCTGTTTAGTTTTAAAAGCCCAGATTTTCATTTTCCTTTTTCTGTATTAATATACAGACACACATAATACATTATCACTTACACTGGATGTTTTAACTTTATTATGAGAACAAAAGGTATAGAAAAAGGTAGTATAGTAGCTGGAAAAGTTTGAGGGAAAGCTGTGTATTGCAGACTGCAAGATGCCAGAAGCTGCAGTAAATGGTACATCGCGGCATCCACAGACATGTCAAAAACTATGGGTTTTTTTCTTCATCTGTTTAATAGACCCTTAACTTTACACCACTGATAAGCAACTTGTCTCATACAAATCCACCTGTGCAGCATTGGTTTTTTTAAGCCTTGTATATGTTCTAAAAGCCTTCAGATATTTGTATACACTTATAATGCTTATGCAATGCAAACGTGATGGTTAAAAGTTAAAATGTATATGAGCACTAGTCAACCTCTACTTCAAGATTCATTAGGAAGCCACTTTGTATGTCCAGCTCCAGGTAATTAGAACAGGATAACTGTCCAAGCAAGGAATGAAAAAACCCACACATAATAGAGAAAAATTGAACTTTTTTCAATATTGATTTCATTATCAAAGTAATTTAATGAAGGATAGTTCAGAATGAGAAATACTTTCTCTATGAACCAGTTTGTACATATACCATAACAATGTACTTTTTATTAAAAAAATCCTTTTCAATTATGACAACTGTACTTACTGTTAATTTGGAATTGTACTGCCTACTGTGATAAAAACTTGGCTTTTTCTTCTTCCTTATAATCTCTGAAAGTGGAACAAATCACAACAGTGAGAACAAAAAGTTCAATGTGAGTGACCTATGAGCTAAAAAGCATGAATGTAGGCACAGAGCTCAGGGAAAAAAGTATTTCTGAAGAGAAGCTTGGAAGACAAGACTTTTCTATGTAGTATAGCCTACACAGCATAGCATATATTTGGAAGATTAGGTTGCTTATTTTAAAATACTCAAAATTTATGAGGAATTTCAAAGGATTCTGATGAAGCCATAATATCTCCACCCTATTCAGAAAATTATTTTACCATTAATTGCTAAGAGAAATTTGTATAACATTTGTTTTTAAATATTCTCCAAAATACATGTATTTATCATGCCAAATATCAGAAAGAAAAGAAGGGAATACCTTCTGTATTCCTGCATTTTTCCAGACCCTCAAATTTATAGTGCTGCATGCTTAATAACAGCACAATTGATGTCTGTGAATGGTTTTTCTTGAGTAATCCATTCAGCACCAATAGCAGAGCCAAACACGGAGAAAGCACATCCTGTTCCATAATATGTCAGGGCTGGTTATTTTATTGGTATTCCTTTCCACAGAAACATTTTATTACCCACTTCTGCTATGAAGATGAACAAGAAACAGTTCATTTTTTCACCTGTTTGAAGCCATATGTCAGGGAGCAGCAAGGGCAGGCTGCTTGGAAAGGAAAGTGGAGCTGGGAGCCGAGAGTCACAGCAGGGTGGGCAGGGCAAGGCTCTGTCTGACAAGGGCACAGTCCCATGGCACCTGAACAGAAAAGCAGAGCAGGTCCATGACAGCAACCAGGGTCAGATAACATATCAGTGACTGCCAGATGAGGCTGTAACAACAAGACAGATGTGATGTCACACCAGAAAGTTGAGTCAGCAAGGCAGGGCCTGATCTGGTGAGGGTAACCAGAGTCTGCCACAGATCAGTGATTGCCAGGCAAGTTCATAGTAATGAGGTAGGTCCAATTCCAGCTGCACCAAGTTGTTCCCCAGCCCAGGCAGCGAGACACCTGGGAGAGCAGGGTTATGCACTCTGGCCCCTGACATGATACTGCATTCCAAAAGAGCTTTTCATTGAACTTTCCCATGCCTCATCGTTCCATTCCTGCTGGTGGTTTTGCAGACACCTAAAGAGCCAGTGCCAAACCTCTTAAGAAATGGAGCTAATAGAACAGAAATAAAAGTGACTGGCAACGTCAATTGCTTCACTGCTCTAACAGTCTTTGGCATAACTAGCATCACCAGTGTGTATTTATTTGGGAA
Organism: Fregata magnificens; assembly: GCA_013389945.1. Lineage (NCBI taxonomy): Eukaryota > Metazoa > Chordata > Aves > Suliformes > Fregatidae > Fregata > Fregata magnificens. The sequence goes on along the minus strand of WAAD01000562.1, from coordinate 5,990 downwards.
ACTACCCTCTTCCCCATCACCCTCATAGAAAATCACACCCTGAAAAAAATGTGCACAGGTCACTCACTGAGAATTACCAGGGAGTTTGACATCTCCACTGTGTCTACAGCAATAACGGTACAATAAATCCACTGTTTGAAAGGTGGCATTTGAAGTGTACGTGGCTTAAAAATTCTCAGTGCAAATGGCTTGCACAAGGATGAAATATGTGCATCTCCTTCAGAGCGAAAGGTCTTGGTGAAAGTCCACAACAATTTAGAACTCCAGTGAGCATGTGGAGGATCTCCTGGAAGTCCAAGCATGGTGCTCCAAGGTCCAGTAAAGAGCAATTCAACCCTCCCATCTTATATTTATTTATTGCCATGTCTAAATTAAAAATATTTCTTAAAGGAGGTTGTCATACATTTCATTTGTTTCACTGTGAGTCATTTAAAAGAAAAAAGAAAAAAAAGAATAATTCTAAGAAGGAAAGACAATGGGAAGACCCCTACAACCAGAGTTTCAAACAGAATCAATGTTTCACCTAAGTTTTATAACTGGTTTGTCTGTAGAAATGAATGCTGAAGTCTCCACTAAAATACAAAGACAATTATTCTGTCTTCTAATAAAATTTTTCATTTCTTTAAATATTAGGTTTAGGCAAGAGATATATTTAGCATGTTTATTTAATAAACTAATTAATGCACCCTTCAAATTCCATGTATTGATTTAACATAAAATTGAAAACAGCTTCTCCATTGCAGCATTTATGTAGGACAGATGCACCAGAAATATTGGTTCTTTCTGATTCCTGTTCTGCAGCACCTGTTATTGTGAATGACTAGTGAACCACTAAGATACATGACCTATTGGACTCAGCAACAAAAATACACTCGCTTTTTGATGTTTAAATAAGTGTGCTTGATGTGTCAAGCCAATAGTGTTCAACTAAATGGAGCTGCTAACATTTCTCTCTTAAGATGGATTCCCACATGAAAAGTATCCTACCCAGCTGAGACACCAAAAAGGCTCCAGCACATAAGTAAAACAGGAGAAAGAAAAAAAAAAAAAACCCCACAATATATAAAATCACAACATTGCAAAATTAGAGGAGAAACAAAGCTAAAATTGATGTCATAAAACTAATTTGATGAACTAATTGATGAGGATTGAATCAAATCTGGTGCACTAGCACATGAAAAAATATCCAACCATTCATATGGAACTATTGTCTTCCTATCCATTACATATTTATAAGTCATGAACCAGATAGTAAGGAATTCTGGCTGTCAAATGCTTGTTTTCCTATGTAACACAATGAAATTGTTCTCCAAGTGGTGAAACAGGTGTGACATTTTTCCAGTCTCACCTTCCTTATCTAGACAGCAAACGAAACTAGAAACTATGAGCTAGGAGATAAATCTTGGAACATCATCTTGAGGGATATTAACTAATATGAATAAGCAACTGGGCTTACCTTTCCATAGATACAGNGTAAGCCCTGATACAAGCCTATTTACCACTGAAAAGTAACAATGTTCAAGTCAATTAATCTTTATTCAAGGTAAAATTAAGGACAGAATAGTGAGATAGGAACACTAAATATTTGTCATGATTTGTCAAGACATCAAAGGTAATACTTCAATCTATTTACCAAACTTAATATCACTCTAAGATTTAGCATTTATAAGCCTATTGTAGAGGTTTATTGAAAACAATTTTCTGAAAATACCATAATGGAGTCTATGCCTTAGAAAATATATTTTTAGAAGTAATCCATTGTATAGCTAACTACATATTGATGTTTACATTTAAAAACAGAAAAGAACTCTTAGAAACGTTTTTTTTTAACATTACTTGACATCACACAGAAGTGCTACCCCACGCAGTACCCAGTGCTCTGGAGGCTGAAGGGTTTTAAGATCCACAGCAGCAATGTAATTCATATCTGTTCGAATGGTCTTTTTGTAGACTGGACATGAATACAGACGTGGATCTTTTGAAGCTGAGAAGACAAAACAGACGTAAAAAACAATGAAACTAGGTTGAAAAACCAGGGCCCTAAGGAACTGGGCATAAGGCAAATGTAAAATTGAATCAAAGTTCAATAGCACACAGCTCTCCATCACCACCAAAGAAAACCGTTACTCAATTCTCACACTGTTCACTACTGTTTTATTGCCAGCTGAAGGCCACATATGGCTTGAAATTTCTGTAGGTTTAAGATTTAACATAAGCACCTAGGAACTGGATGTAGCAAGAAATGTAAATGGACACTCTAGCGTGATTAGAGTTATTACTAGTTCAATCTGCCCACTGAACATTACTTCTTATCAATATATTATTAATGTGTCAAAATAAAAATGCCGTATTTTGAACAACCTATTTTGAAATGCATTTAGTATTTCAGAGTATAAAATGTCAACTTCTTCACCGCAGAATTAGAACAGTAGCCTAGTCGTGCTTAATACTTCAGTGTTCATTATTTAGCTTTCACAGTGATCATGCCTCTTATAAAAGATCAGTTACACAAAATCCTAGCAAAACAGTATCTAAGCAGGCTTTGCTTTTGGAATGGGAATTCTTTTCAACAGAAATTTCCAATTTTACATTCAACAGTGGATAGTCCTATCCTATTTTACATCCCTATTCAACAGCATTTCCTACTTTATATGAAAAAAACCCCCCACATTAGGCGAAATTATACATTTCCACAAAACAGCACTGTCCTTCATCCCCCTAGGCTTCTTTTCCATTCTTACAGCCTTCTTCTGCCTCAAAGACAGAACATCTTTCACCACCTCACTCCACCTCTTGCTTGCTGCTGTTAGCTCAAACATAGCCTTGTCCAGAAAAAAAAATGCATTTTTATAAATATACACATTACATATATAATGTCATCTATAAATACCTTATATAAGATACACGTTTTTATATATATGTTGTGCATACATACTTATATAAGTTTTATATATATACAAAAATTACATTGATTTGGGGGATGTGGGAAAGAAGTTATTTAGGTTTAGGTTACAGAGTTTATCTATATAAATGCTGATCTCAATCAAGGACACATTGTGAATGGAAGACTGAATGCAAGCATGTTTGTCAGAGGAGGCAGAAAACAGCTCATCTGTAATGGGTTTTAAAAGTTATTAACACCATTAAAACCAGAAGGTAGAGACTATCTAAATATCAGGGAAAAAACTGCCTATTATCAATTATCAAGGAAGGCTGAAAACTCATTTTATATGGAAGACTGGGAAGTCTCCCCCATTGAAAGATTCAGTATGTATACAATGAATAGGGGCAGCCTCATGAAAGCCTTAAAGCCCAAAAGACTTCCATGCAGTTGAATAAAAAGTTACATTAAATTCTATCAAAATAACATCCTTTACGATACAGTTACTTACTGTTATTCTCTGCATATATCCTTATAACTGGCATCATCTCAAAGAGCACCTTGGGCTTAGATTCAGTCAGTCTCATGTTTCTTCTGTCCCAGCCAGCTCCTTCCAAATACAGCCCATACACGTAGACACCTTCCAAAGGAGGGCTTGTGATATCATCCTTCATCCATTTAGTGACCTCATTGCACAGCACTACACTGTCAAGAGCCCATCCTTTGTTAGCCCTTGTTATTTCCTGCCCAAAATAGACAAAAGTACGGAGATTACATTTTCACATGTGCACAGAGCTATTTTTTCCAAGCATTTATTAGAAACATATTTGTACGGTCACAACTCATCCTCTTCAATACAAAAAAATTAACTTTTTATGATATCCATGTTTACAGCAGTTTGACTTCTCTCAAAGCTAGTGATGGCATGGTACTACAAGAAAGCTTTCAATACTTTATCCACTATATTTGATTGTCAGTCTTTCTATTATATACAGTATCTTATGACCATACCAAGTAACACAACTACTCAATGCCAATGGTAACTGGCTCTTATGAATAGGAAAATTTCACAGCTTTCATGAGATAAGAAAACATTAACTGCATGTGTTAAGTAAAACAGTTCCAATGACAAAAGCAAAATGCATAATTTGCTGCATATTTTCTGGGGTTACCTTCCTTTTCCTGTACCTATACTCTTCATTAACTGTATTCTCAATAATGAGTAAGAGCTCACTCAGCTCTAAAGCTACATAAAGAGACTGCAAAAAACCCAGAGAACACTTGGAGATAGACAATGCTTAAGATTCAACATATACTTCAAATTTAGTCAGTTAGTGCACTGGACAACACTCCTTTATCTTGCCCAATCCCTTACTATCCCATGGTATTAAGTTATGCCAGACCTAAGTTTTATCCTGGTCTTGTAAATGTTTTCCAAGGTCTTTGTTTGAAGTAATTGGAATTAATGTTTGTCCCATACTGCAGTTAATTAGCTGTTTTAAAAGAGCAGAAGGGTTATAGTTCAATGATCATTCTGGCTCTTCATCTTTCTCATTTCTATTTGTTCCGCCATATAGCAAAGCCCAGAAAGTCACTTCGGTTTTTACTTGGGACATGAGGTTGTTACATAACCCACATTCTCTTTTTAGGGAACCAGAAAAGTTCTGTAGATTCCAACTGTTTCAGATCTTGCTACTAAACCCTTTCCACAAGCTTGGGTCCAAAAGAAAATTCCAGTTTAGGACTGTTTACTTAAAAGAAATATCTTGTTATATAACTCCAAGGCTATATGCCTGCAATTCTAGTAGAAGTAGGTCACCAATTAGAATTTCAGTTTGACAGCCGAAGATTACACTACCCAGACCTCAGAGCAAGAACAGATTTTCCTTCTCTGCAAATCTTCATTCTCTCCTCCACAAGTTAGCTTTTGTCTGAGGTCCCACTGGATTCCCACCCGAGTATTCTTTCCCAGTTTTACAGATTCCAGACAGTTACTGTCTCTCCAGTATGTCCCTTTATGCCAGCCAACATAGGCATTTATTGCCTCCTTTTAAAGTAAAAAGTAGCTCACTGTGCAACTAGCATGTTGAGCAACCAACACAATCACCAAGTCAACAGAGACACATACATTAAAAAAATACATCAAATGTCATACTTCGTATGCATTAATAAAGGAAACTCTTTCCCACTTCAAGAAGAGAGACTGAATCAGCTACTGAACTGGAGAAGCATAATTTAAGACTAATTCTGAATAGCTGTTCTGGCAAGTCTCCAGTCAGGTAAGTATTGAACACAGACCAAAAGGGAGGGAAAAAAGGAAAATAAATTCATGGGCTTAACACCTCTTCTCCAGGATATCTCAATGGTAACATGAGACATTACTTCTCCAGTCTACCTTAATAATGGTGTAAGGTAGCCCCTACTTACATGGGGCTTGGATCAAATTAGGAAATATATTGTAACACGTTAGTGGTTGATGAACTGAAAAAGTATGTGTAAAGGAAGAACACTTCACTCAGGAAATGTTAGACAGTTACACAGTCACATATCTTCCCTGCTGACATGATGGAGCCATGTGTATAACTCAGCCTTCATCACACAATATATACATTTTTTAAAAAGTATATCAAAGAATAAGCAGAGTGAGACTTTAAACACAATTTACCTGCCTCATTGCAGTTAAAAATCCTTGAGGATTAAAAAACCCTGTCATCCAGAAGCAGTTTGGTCGGCTTTCAAAAATCCAATTGTAAAATTGGTGGTTTC
>WAAD01000559.1:145569-183823 GCA_013389945.1 Fregata magnificens | reverse complement strand
CTTGCTGAGGCCTCGCTGGTGATTAAGCCCCTGCCTCTTTCATCTGAAACGTTTTGCTCCCACTTCATACCACTTAGAATCATAGAATGAATCATGGAATGGTTTTGGGTTGGAAGGGACCTTAAAGACCATCTAGTGCCTATGCCCCTGCCATGGGCAGGGATACTTTACACTAGATCAGGTTGCTCAAAGCCCCATCCAACCGACCTTGAACACTTCTGGCGGGGGGCCATCCACAACTTCTCTGGATGACCTGTTCCAGTGTCTCACCACCCTCACAGGAAGTAATTTCTCCCTAATATCTAATCTAAATCTACCCTCTTTTAGTCTAAAACCATTACCCCTCGTCTAATCACTACACTCCCTGATAAAGAGTCCCTCCCCATCTTTCCCAAGTCTCTCAGCCTGTCCTCATAGGGGACGTGCTTCAGCTCCCTGATCATCTTTGCGGCCTTCCTCTGGACGTGCTCGAGCAGGTCCATGTCTTTCTTATGCTGTGGGCCCAAGAGCTGAACACAGCACTCCAGGTGGAGCCTCACAAGAGTGGAGTAGAGGGGGAGAATCACCTCCCTCGACCTGCTAGCCACGCTTCTTTTGATGCAGCCCAGGGTATGGTTGGCCTTCTGGGCTGTGAGCACACATTGACAGCTCATGTCCAGCTTTTCATCCACCAGTACCCCCAAGTCCTTCTCCATAGGGCTGCTCTCAATCCCTTCATCCCCCAGCCTGTATTGATAATAGGGGTTGCCCCGACCCAGGTGCAAGACCCTGCACTTGGCCGTGTTGAACCTCATGAGGTTCACAGGGGCCCACTTCTCAAGCTTGTCCAAGTCCCTCTGAATGGCATCCTGTCCCTCAGGTGGGTCAACTGCACTACTCAGCTTGGTGTCATCTGCAAACTTGCTGAGGGTGCACACAATATCGCTGTCTATGTCATTGATGAAGATATTAAACAGTACTGGTCCCAATACGGACCCCTGAGGGACACCACTTGTCACCAATCTCCATCTGGACATTGAGCCATTGACCACTACCCTCTGGATGCAACCATCTAAGCAGTTCTGTATCCACCGAACAGTCCACCTGTCAAATCCATATCTCTCCAATTTAGAGAGAAGGATGTTGTGGGGGACTGTCTCAAAGGCCTTACAGAAGTCCAGATGAATGACATCCGTAGCACTTCCCTTGTCCACTGATGTAGTCACTCCATCATAGAAGGCCATTAGGTTGGTCAGGCAGGACTTGCCCTTGGTGAAGCCATGCTGACTGTCTCGAATCACCTCCCTGTTCTCCATGTGCCTTAGCATAGCTTCTAGGGGGATCTGTTCCATGATCTTCCCAGGGACAGAAGTGACACTGACAGGTTGGTAGTTCCCAGGGTCCTCCTTTCTACCCTTTTTAAAGATGGGCACAATGTTTCCCTTTTTCCAGTTACCAGGGACTTTACCCGACTGCCATGACTTTTCAAATATCATGGAGAGTGGCTTGGCAACTACATCAGCCAACTCCCTCAGGAGTCAGGTCCCATAGACTTAGTATGTTCAGGTTCCACAGGTGGTCATGAAGCTGATCTTCTCTTACAGTGGGAGGGACTTTGCTCCCCGAGTCCCTGTCTTGTGGTCCATCCACTGGAGAGGTGTGGGAAGAGAGGTTGTCAGTGAAGACTGAGACAAAAAAGTTGTTGAGTACCTCAGCCTTCTCCTCGTCCGTTGTTACCAGTTTGCCAGTCTTGCCCATCAGGGGGGTACACTTTCTTTGACCTTCCTTTTCTGGCTGACGTACCTGTAGAAGCCCTTCTTATTATTCTTTGCATCCCTTGCCAAGTTCAGCTCCAGCTGTACCTTGGCCTTCCTGACCCCATCCCTACACAATCAGGCAGTGTCCCTATACTCTTCCCAGGATACCTGTCCCTGCTTCCACTGCCTGTGCGTTTCCTTCTTGCCCTGTAGTTTGACCAGCAGGTCTCAACTCAGCCATGCTGGTCTCTTGCCTTCTTTTCCTGATTTCTTACACCTGGGTATTGAGAGCTCTTGTGCTCTGTGGAAAGTGTCCTTAAAGATCTGCCAGCTCCGTTCTGCTCCCTTGTCCCTGAGGGCAGTTTCCTAGGGGGTCCTTCCGACTAACTCCTTGAAGAGCTGCAAGTTTGCTTTCCTAAAATTCAGGGTCCTGACTTTACTCTTCGCCTGACCCATATCCCTCAGGACTGCAAACTCCACCAGTGCATGAACACTGCAGCCCAGGCTGCCTCCGATCTTGACATCACCGATTAGCTCACTTGTGTTGGTGACCAACAGGTCCAGTATCGCATCCCCTCTGGTAGGGCTGTGTATTACCTGGCTTAAGAAGTTATCCTCAATGCATGCCAGGAGTCTCCTGGGTTGCCTATAGCTTGCCGTGCTGCTTTTCCAGCAGATGTTGGGGTGGCTGAAGTCCCCCAGCAGGACGAGAGCCAGCGAGCATGATGGCTTCTGTAGCTGGAGTAAGAAGGCTTCGTCAATAGGCTCCCCTTGATTGGGTGGCCTGTAGTAGACACGAACCACAAGGTTCCCTTTGTTGCCTCGGTCTCTGATTCTTACCCATAAGCTTTCAACCTGCTCATGGCTATTCTTCAGGGACAGCTCTTCACACTCTATCCATTTCTTGACGTAGATGGCAATGCCTCTGCCCCTCCTTCCTCGCTTGTCCCTTCTGAACAGCCTGTAGCCATCGATAGCCGCACTCCAGTCATGGGATTCGTCCCACCAAATTTCAGTAACGGCAACTAGGTCATAGATTTCTAGCAGCATGGTGGTTATGTCATGCAGGTTGCTTCTGCATTAATGTTTTGGTTCGAGCAGTAATCTAGTTTTGAAATAAAACTCCTGAATATCTCCCCTAACTGAAGGTTATTTTGCTTCACAGAGTAATTTTGATGAATGAGCTGGATTCCTTTTGGAGAACTCAGGTACACGAAATGTGATCCAGTCACTAACAGAAACACCAATGGCTGCATCTCTGAACAGCATTAAACTATATGCATGGTTGGGATGTTCAGTCCAGGGGACAAGATTAGATCTTGTGTGAAGTAGAACTCCTGAAATGCATATAACAAGTGTGAGGACCTCATCATCACTGGCTTTGGCCTACTGGTCTACTCCTGTTGTGCTAAATTACTTGCTAATGCAGACATAGCCACTGACCGCTATATGAAGATATCAGCTCTGTTCAGATTAGAAATTGGGAGAGGTTGGCAAGGAATGCAACCTGTGAACAGACACAAAGCATTGGAGTGTTTGTTCTTATTTTTTATGGGTAGCTCCATATTAACAACGAGGGGAAAATCAGGAGCATGAAATAGGAATGTCTCGAGTAGTCCCAGGATTAGTTCGAAGAACTTGAGGCCAAAGGCTACATTTGATTTATTTTTTGCATGAAATTTCTTTTTATTATCCAAGAGTCATTGTAAGCCCCTATGAAGCCAAGGGCTGGCCATCAATTTGGCATCCTCTACCTGTTTTCCTAGCTGTTGCCATCTTTCAGGCTCTTTTCTTCCCAGAGTGCAGGGGTTTTGCTGGTTTTGAGGGAATGACGTATCAGAGCTATGCCCCTAGCTCGTGAACATACTGAAACTTCACAGTGTTCCTGCCAGTGCTGCATTTTCAATTCCAGATTACCAAACGAGTGCAATTGCTGCACTCATACCACTCTTGTTACAAATCTACATAGACTTATCTATGTATGTGTAAATCCAGGAGCACTTGAAACATAAGGTCTTCCATGTAAGTGTTTTTTCCTTCTCTTTGCAAACTTCAGTTCCTTCTATGAGTATACTTTGCCTAGTATTTCTCAGCTTGCTCATATTCCCAGTTAACTTTGAAACAAAAACAACCTTGTCATCCATCCAGAAATTCAAACACATTCTTAACCTCAACATCTCCTCATACACTTCAGTAGAATATATCGCTTTACTTTCAAGAACCCTGATTGATATGGTTATTAGGTTCATGTAACTGTGCAAGGAAAACATTATATACTCAGGAAGAGAGATTCAATTGTCATCAGCAGTTCCATTTTTCTGGGCAGGCAGAAATTTTGAGATCAAATGTTGCATCTCTTTTCTTTGTCTCACAGCAGAAAGTATGACTTGGTAGACCTTTCATTCTTCAGAAGTGAGTCGGTGCCTGAAACAAGAAGCAACCATTGAATCTGAACTCCTACAAGAGGCTACTGCGCACTGGAGCGCTTGGCACTCCACAGATTTCTAAAGCTAGAGGGGGTGACTGTGATTACCTGATCTGATGGCCTTCATGATACGAGTCGCAGGACTTGTTTTAATTTCTTCCCTGAAGTTCACTAAGAGCTGAAACACTCTGGGGCTTGGTTTGTTTGGTTTTTTTAAACAAGTAAATGAACAAAACCCAAATACTGAAGTATTCTGCAGAAAACATGCTTTTTTTAAAATGAAGAAATTAATTTTTCAGTTTTAACAGGGAAGGCTCAATACCACGTTCAACCCATAGTGTGTAATTCAATGTTGGAAAGAGAAACACACCCTGATCCTTTTGTTGCACTTTTATAAGATGGAGTATAGCACCTCTGGGTTCAGAAGAAGGACATTACCAAAATTTCAGGAGGCTTGATCAATATTTGGGACAGTTGACCACACTGCAAAAAGGATGAAAAATAAACTAAAACAAAGGTGTAAATGAGATGGAGAAAAAGGGAGAAGAGAGAAGGGGAGGAAATTTGGGGATTCTTGCATTGCAAAATAAGGGAAGAATTTTCCCCTTTATTTATTCAGATGTTTTTGAATAAGTAAGCTTCTGTCAAGGAATGATCTATCAACAATTATCAGTGCACCTATGTGTTGCAATCAGCAACTGATAGACACATATAAACCAAGTTTTGAAAACTATAAAAAAGTCAAAACTTGGAGACTGAGTTCAAACTTTACTGCAATTTCTGAAAGGTGAGACCTGGAGTTTATTTCTAATATACCAGAGCATATATTTGTGAAAGAGTGAGTGTGAGAGATTTTTCTCAGAATGGAATAAATCTAATATTTTGCTGAAAAATTACAATTTTCCCTAGTAACAGATACAAAATTTGATATCTAAATGACAAAACAGTGGTTTTTTTAGTTTCAACACTTATTCACCAACAGAAAATACTAATGACAAATTATAATCTAGGGTTGCGCTTTTAATGTAGTAGCCAAATGAGACATTGCCTTTTCTTTACATACTGTTCTTAAAGAGGAATTCAAAAGTCTACAGAATTAGCTATAAGCTGTAACTGGAAGGCAGGAAATCAACAAATGAACAAAACTTTTTTTTTTTGGTGAATCTATTCATTGAAGTTATGTTGTTTTAACTGGTCCTAGCTTGGAAGTGCTAACCTAGGATGAAATCATTAGCCTTAACATAGATACTGGTAACTCTAGGCTATGTATTTAGTGGATGCAAATAAAGATGCACGTAAGTAGCCAATTATCTGAGGAAATGAACCATCAATGGATTAATGTAATTGGAATACATTCTTTTATCAAGAGAGACATTCACTTAAAGTGGTACTGTATTTGCTTTACACATGACTTGTTGCATATCTAATGCAACATATTATCACATATTCCAAAACAGCGACATCCCAGAAGGAGTCAAACTTGAGAAAAAAGCCGGACAGAAATAGAGACAAACCTAACGAGTAACCCCCTTTTTCCTCCTCAGCCCACAAATATTTTGATGCATCATTTACGTGAGCTGTATTCCAGAAAAAAAGCCAGAAGTAAGACAGCAGTGCACCTGCAGCATATCATTTGCTAATCTTCCTTTACAGAAATGGTTAGTTTGTATCATGAGTTTTAGCAGTGCCATGTTACATTTACTGCATACAATGATTTGATAATGAGAAGCATTTCTCAGAGATTTTTCCAACTATATGTCATTTCCTATAACAAAAAGTACAAAGAAATGTATCATCATTGAAAGGGGAAGTATTCCCCATGAAATAATCCAAACCATTTCTCATCTCTTCTCCCTTTTTATGGCAGGGTTATTCTGAGGGGGAGAAGGAGAATAAAACTATTTCTGTGAACATGATGGTAACCTCTGTCTGGTTTTTTGGTACTCGAAAAATGGTCAAAATAGATTCTATTTAACGCTGTGAGTAAAATGTAGTAAAATTTTAATAGAGGAAACTATGAGGAAATCAAAGTCCTTGACAAGTGTAATAAGAAAAAACTAAATAAAGCTATCTTTATATAGATAAAAGAGAAGAGGAGAAAGGAAAGGAAATGCAGACGGCCATGGTTATTAGTCTCAGAGCATGGAGAATGGACGTAGCTCTAAATACTTAGCTTTCCTGTCTTTCCTGTCTTTCTGGAAAATATTAGAAATACATGCCTTAAATAATATGATTTTATGCAGAAGTCTTGTGTACAGGTATGGGTACCAATAGAATATATTATGTTACCTTTGTAACAGACATTTTATTACTACCCTATATATCACACAGAATCTAAATTCATGGCCTAATATGAATTGAAAGATACATAGCAAAGGTATGGAATTTGCTTCAAGACTAAATCCAAATACCTTTTTAGTACCTTTTTACATATCCAGTGGAATCTGAGGCGTTTATAAGGGGCTAACAAATCTGAAGGCATATCTGCAACTTTCTGCAGCACCATCTGAAGGCCAGGGGAAAGACACTAGGATGTGTTAAAAGACACCAAATGCTCACATTTCAGCAACTGAGTTAAGCCTTAATATATTAAATGTAGGTGACTGTATGTATCTCTATCTCTATGTATCCTAGGCATCTGAATTTCTCTTACACTCATTGGTGACCTAAGACTTAAGTGAGCTGCGCACACGTGAGTACCTCGTGCCATCTGAGATGTCTTATGGTGTCTGAGACGTATTCAGGAGTGGCAGACACACCGTGTGCCCCGCGGCTGATCCCTGCACTGAAGTACTACAGCTCCCTTGCAGCTGGAGACTGTTGGAGATCTCAAGGATCTTGAGATGTTTATATGTGGGCAAATGAACCGACCCTTAGCCAATCCTGTCAGTGGAAACTAGAGAGCTCCTCAGCCACTCTAGAGCTAACCATCCTCTAGATATGGACTCAACTACGCATAGACATCCTGTGTCATCTTACGCGCAGCTGAGTATCCTGCCTAGCTTCCCTTTGTCTTCTGTCCTTCTGGCCAAACATTTGAAAACAAGACTTAAACTTTCATCAGTACACTGTATTTCTGAAGAATTTCTATGGCGCTTCTTTTAATATAAATGTGTGGAAATCTGGGGCAAAACCAGCAAAATTGATACTTATATCACTTTTAAAAAAGACAATTCCATATCATGTTACTGCAAATTTAGAAAGTATTATCCAAGTTTAGAATGAAAGCCATTTAAATGTGTCGTTTCAGGACACATATTCTTTGATCTAAGGATTGGGACTGATTTTCTATCAACCACATTCATCATTTGCTTTCTATATCCAAATATCCAAATCTATCTCAGTTACTGTAGATACATATGTGATATTCAGAATTGTTATTTAGATGAGTAAGTTTTGAGGAGGTACCACATTTTTATGACTTTTGGTTTAAAAAAGTTGATATATTTTATAAATGACATGTGATTGCTTTCCAGGGAAAATTACTTCACAGTTTAATTTTTTTCCTGACATTTTCCCCAATAAATAATCAGCTGTTTTCCAACAAGACAACACACAGTCTGAACCCTGAGCCTGGAGGTTAAGGCGCCATCCATTTATCTCTGTCCACATAATGTGAATTATTGGTTACTTGCTTTTCATTGTAACTGTGTTATTGGAAAATTATATTCCAAGTTATATTTAATGTATTTTACTTAATCTCTGCTCACAGTTGATTTGTTAAATTCCATGCAGTGTTTTGCCCTATTCTATTGACAAAGCATAGGCTTCAGATTGTACTGAAAAGCTACTGTAGCTTAATATGGCTGTTGCTCTTGACATTTACACACATCCCAACTTTATTTATATTGCAGCAAAGTACCTAACTTGTGAAAAGAAGAATGCACATTCAGCAACTTATGCAATTCCAGCCACAGGACTATTTTACTGTCTCTTGAATAATTAGCAACATGAATGCAGATAGAATATACAGTAACTTGCCTGACTTTGGGGTAGAAAAAAAAGATTAGAATGACAAATAGTCAGACTCCAGGGTCAAATGCTTTGCCAGTAGTTGCATATGTTTATGCCAAAATACATAAAGAAATGTCACTTCAGCACATGAATGATGACAAACACTCCAAGTGGGACTGCACTTCATCAATCATTTCAAACGCGCAGATTGGGTTTACCTATATAAACAAAAGCAATAAAACTACTCAAAGCCTCACCTTAAACTATTCAGGCATGACATAAACAGTGTTACTGCACAGTCAATCCCCGTTTTACTTGAGAGGCAGTCAGAAAGCAAGCGACAGACTGATTTATTAAGATTAATAAAGCATGCCCTTAATAAAAATAAAGCCAGCTAATATTTTGCATAAACATGGGAATCTTGTTTGGGGCTAGAACAGACAAGGATGCATGAGAAACAGGGAAGGTGATTAAGAAATCTTTTTGCACTGTTTGTCCAGCACTCCTGAGAAGATTTGAGGAGATTTTAATCACTAGAAGAAGGGCAGAGAAACTTGCTGCAGACCCAAAGTGCAAGCCTGAGAAAAGAAAAAAATGGGTTCTTTTGGGAAAAAAAAAAAAAGAAGGTGACTCAGAGGAAGGGCTCTAAGTCAGCAAAACACTGACGGAGCCCTCTCTGGCTGTGTCCCCTGGGTCTCATCAAAACCCCACTGAAGTCAGTGGGAATCTTTCTGTTGACTTCAATGAGTTTTGGAGCAACCCCCTGTGAGGGAAATTTAATTGAATTCCTTAGTATTGATCACTTCAGTTGCTCATTTAGCGTTTTTTCTTAAATCTGCACCTGCTTTTTCAAAGGGGAAGGGAGAGAAGTTTTAAAGTTTAAGTTTTAAATCATTCCAGCAATGTTTTACATAAATACAATCACAAGAGATTCCTAAAACATTATAAATATCCAATTAATACCTCTAGGACAGGTTAAACAACTTGTTTAAGTGCTATTTTGTAATCCCTTACAGACACAAGAAAGGGAGCTCCATGTCACGTTTTCTCACACTTTCATCAGCTTTCACCTATCTGCATATCACTGTTTCTTTATTTAATTACTGTGTGGCAGAATTCTAGGTTTAAACTAAGCTTTTCCATTTCTTTCTCTGTAGCCAGTCACTGAAGTGTTACATGACCTTGCACACAAACTAATTCCTTAGTCTGATCTAGGCAGAATTAGGAAATAATCAAAGCAGGCTACATTATATGTAGAAGGGTCTCCTTGGTTCAGGAGATGCTGACACAGAAGCTTTCTAGCCACCTACCCTAACATAAGCCAAATATTCATCACTTACCAGAGACTATCCAACTATACCACAAGCACAGAAAGACAAGTCATTCTCAGATTTGCAGGTTTTTTATTGATGCCCCAGCCCTTCAAAGCTAAGGAAAAGGGAAGGGATCTCAAATCTTTTGTTCATAGCAGTTACTTTCTTTTTTCTGTGTCACTTCCTCATCCAGGATTGCTTGTCATCTTCATCTCACATAGAATAACTGCCTCTTTATGCCCATTCTGCTCCTTGCTTCTGAACTCTCAGACCTCTGTTGCTTCTCCAGCACATGTCCAGCAGAGTTCATCACCCTCGGTTTTGTGTCTTGTCCATTTCTGGCCTGCTTTTTGGGAGTATGCCACTGCCTGGAAAACAGTATACAAGGCAAGGGCTGATAAGCTGAAAAATCTTCTCGTGAGCTTCTACCCTCAATTTGCCAGTCAAAGAGACTGTTTGCTTAAAGGAGACCCTGCTTCACTGTAGTCTCTAAAAGATTTGTCCCTAACTCCAGCATATTCAAGATTTCATTTCTGAATATTAAGATTTCTTTAAACCCATGAATGGTGCTGAATTTTTGATGTTTATCCATTACTACTCCTTAACCTGTTGTCAAGCCATAGAGTACAGCACATTATTTTCTGCTCATCTTTGACGTTCTTCCTTGAAAATGACAGACGTTGATGGAGTGAAACTTAATGTTTAAGCTATAAACAGATGAATAACCCTTGCTGGATCCTGGAGAACCTACTTAGTCATTGGCCAATATTTATAAGCAGCCCACAATGAAGTTATTGGGTCACCTCACACAAGATAGTTAGCTCCACTATAATGACATGAAGACAGTAATACAACCTCCTGGCATCTCAGAAAAAATCTCAGTGCATCTCACTGATCAATAAGATACTCTGGTAAGCCTCTGAGGTACAGAAAGTATACCTTTATTTTACAAATAGGAAGACTTGGAAGATCTAGTGCTTACCCTTAAGGTCACAGAGTGGTTGTAAACAGTTGGACGTCTTGGAAAGGAATATGCTTCATAGGCACTTCCTTTAACTTATGTATTCAGTTTCTTCTCCTGTCAGTTAGAAGCAGAATTATGCCACATGAATAGCTGTGCTCAGTTTCAGCGGTCTTTATTCACTAGCAGTGGTGTGAGTTATGCATGTAGAGAAAAAAGGGATTTAAGGCATTGACTGCAGCCGGGTCTTCTAAGAGAATTTTACCTTTCTATTTTCTTTTTTTTTTTTTTTTTTTTTTTTTTTTTAAAGCGATATCTAACTGGATAGAAAACTCTAGCCTGTGCTCTAGGGAATGATAACCTGTGTGAAGTATCAGGATAACAGTGTCTTTAACACAAGGACCTCTGCCTCTTTTTTTCAGCCTCAGACCTGAATCAGGAAGTTTGTGTTTTTCTCAAAAAAATGCCAGTGTATCAAACAAAATTTGTAGCTTTTCTGTAGTGCTGACATTTGAATTTTAGCAGTGCTTTGTTGTTTACTGAGGTCTCAATATTGCGAAAGAGTCCATAGGATTGTATGAAAAAAGAACTAAATCCACATGTTGTTAGAATTAGATCTGAAGTTTAGATTCATCAAGCTGACAAAATGACAGTTCCAGTATTAGCAAGGAATTTCTTGTACTTTTATCAGCTTAAGACAGTCTTTGTTGACTACACTATGATATTTGTTGTGTACGGCAAGCTCTTTGCAACAACAGGTATAAAATAAAAACTAATTATACCTTTGAAAAACTCACTAAATCTTTGTAAATTTCTGTGACAGATGATAGAGTATTTGGGCCTTGGAGATAAGAAAGGAACAAGTATATAATAGTTTGCTTTAATGTAAGAAAAGTCCCATGTTTCTGGTTAATGCAGTAATCAGAGCAATTAACCTTGGAGCGTGTTTATATATTAGTTGAAATGTAGCTAACAGAGATGTTTTTGCACTCAGCTGCTCCTAAATACAAGCATCTTCTCCAAAATGTTTTCGAAGTTAATCTTCAGCAGGCAATGTCCTTTAAGTGTGATATTAACCCAGGGATAGCCCATGAGCTTATAAGGTAGAGTATATAACATATATAGGGAAAACATTGTTTTAGGGATAAAACACTATGCATGCAGAATGGAGAGAAACTGTTCTTCTGGAAAGACGTCTCTAACACCGCTCTTTTGCAATGTTTCTGCCTGCCCCCAGCGAGGTTATAAGAATTGCTAAGGATTTGGTTTTATTAGAAAGCACACTCAACGATTAGAAAAAAAGTGTGTTTGACATATCTTAATCTGCCTGAGCAAACATGCAGTATTTCCTATAGTAATTTTAATTAGTATCATGGGAAGGGTTAGAAGGACGAGCACATTTAAAAAGCAGGTGTTTAATTTCCAGCCTATACTTGATCAATATGAAAAACTAACTGGCTTTATCTTGGATAAATGGCAGCAATAGTTAAGGAGAATTTTACTATTGTAAATTGGCAACTTTTAAAGCTGTTGGTTGTTCTTAAGGCAGAGAAATGAATGTGACAGTCAGGACACCAGATTCAGACCTTTATTTCCTATCAAAGCAAATTTTGAAAATCCCTTTTTCTCTTGTCAAAAAGGTCCACAATAAAGCTGAAAAAAATTTAATTTTTCTTTATGAAACTGGCAAAAAGCAGAAGGGAAAAAAACCCAATTAGTTTGAACAAACCAAACCAGATTTCCTTTGGGGAAATAAAGGACTAATTTGGGATTTGCCCAAAAATGTCATCTGGTCTAAAATTCAATATTTTGACTTGTTGTTCAGTTTCAAAGTCCTTTGTCTTTTTTTTTTTTCTTTTTTAAGGTCAACTTTGAAATGACAAATGCTATTCCAAAAGGAGTAGCTGAAACATATTGCTATGAAAAAGATGAAATCTTTCAGTAGTTCTGAAAAAAAAATTAATATAAAGAAAAGCTTTTTTCTTTTGGCAAAATCACTCTTTGAATTCAATGTAAACTCTTGAAAAGTTGTGGTCCCATCAAACGTTATTCAGTAAGTTTCCACTTCCCTGAAAAAATTCAAACTTATTTCTCATTACTTTTCCTTCTGGTATGCAGATCACAAACCTGAAGTCATCTTAACATACCTATGTCTGTCCCCTGGTACAGTTTCCTCTTCATCCAGCTGCGATGCTGTGGAGTTTGCAGTTTTTTATAAAGTCTGGCATTCTTATTGGCAATGTCAAAATATGCTATAGTAATCATTTTCCTAATGCAACTTGTCTTTTTTTTATAATTTCTCTCACAGCCAGCAAAAGCAGTCACATTGGGAGAGAGGGGAGGGCCTGCATATGCATTTCTGAGGTCTTGTCCTACATGTCTGTGCATCCCCACATGATGATAACCAATTACTACAAAAAAGTTTGGAAGAAATAACTAAAATATAGTTTTCTTCTCTGGACACTCACGTTCATTTTTATCCAAAGTTACTAACTCTCAAATCATTGTACTTAAAAAAAGGTTAAGCTAAACCAAACTATACAATAAGCGGCACATGAATCTGCAGGCAGCCTGATGCCAGGTCCCTCTCCATGAACAAATCTATTGCAGAGATCTAACACTGGCAATTTCACCTTGGGGTGAGACTAGCCCAGGTACCACATTGCCACACCACCATGGACAGCCAAGAGCAAGTGGCTGGAACCTATCGCTAGACCCAGTAAGGATTTGGGGTGCCTGAAGTTTGACTGAGCCATGTCGATACAAGATTACTATCCAAAACCTTTGCTTGGGATTAGATTAAGCCGACCTGGAGGTACTGTTTTGCCTACGCATATTTGTAAAAAGTTAAGGGTAGCTTCTACATGAGAAAAACCCAACTTTGACCACTTCATTACTTATGCTCCACTTAAACTCTAATGTTAAGAAACAGAAGGGCACTCAGTTCTTCTGTTTAATCTTTTATTCCTTTATTTATTCTTACTTCACGTGAACCGGAACCACAGTGAGGGAGAGTTCAGCCCTGGAGGCACCTGCGTTCATATTTGGAAGGTCTATACAATTAATTGCAGACAAACAGCACATCAAGTAAATGCAATTCAATGTGGGATAGAGACGGGAAAAAAAGATACTCTGTGTCTGTCTATCTGACTGTCTGCCTGCCTCTGCATTGCCCCCAGTAACTCTAAAAGATTTTAAATTCCTATGAGTCCTGTGAAAATCAGGAGCAGGGAAGCAGGAGGAACTACTGCTCAGCTGTTACTGTCCTGTGTGGCCTCCTGCCCCACAAATCTGGGATCCAGGAGTGGTACGTGCTGCCTCTTGCCAGGGAAAAGGGAGGGTGCTGAAGTACTTTCCGGGCATGTTGGGACCTAAGAGAAAGCTGTGTGCACATGTGTGTGGAAGGCAAGGGCTCCTCAGGGAACAAGGGGAGAGAGCAGGGTTATTGCTGTCAACAGTGCAGGGCAATAGCAAATTATTGTTGTGTGAAGCCATTAGCTCAGGAACTGTTGATAGAACTTCTTTTTTATCTCAAGGACCACAAAGACCAAGACCAGCTCCCTCAGCACTCAGAGCTCCTAAGCAATGTGGAGGAATATGTACATCTATCAACAAGGGACTTCCTGCTACCTTCCCAAAAGCCCCTGAACCACCGTACAGGTGACATCAGTGCACCAAGACAGCAATGAATGCTCAGAAATCCAGCAGAGCAGTGTTGAAAATTTCCTCATACTCTGCTGTTTCAGGAAAATAGTAGCACTCATGTTCCTGGCATGGCACCTGTATCGCCTCTGCTTGAAAATCTTCTACAGATAACTTGCCACAAGCCATATCAGAAGTTTCTAGCAGAGCCAGGAATGCAGCTGTGATAGCTTACCTCCCTCTGTTTAATCATAAGGTTTCTCTGTTGTATTTGTTGAGAAGCAGTGTTTTGTATTTATGCACTGAACATTTTAACCACAAGACCATCCTTCCTCTGTATTATCTTTGATAAGGGAAAACATTTTTGTGTTTATGCACTGAACATTTTAATTGACTATTTCCAGCTAACAGAATATTGCATCTTCTTACATGTAGAAGCGAGGAGTATGTGTACAATTCCATATGTAATTTTTAATGAAGTCAAAATTAAATAAGACTTCTGATAATTAAAAATAGATACTATATCAAATATATACAAATTAAGAAAAGAATTAATACAGTAATTTAATGCCCTAGGTACTGAAATAATAATGCTTTTGAATAAAGGGAAAAATATGTGAAAAGCATTTGATACAGTGAAGGTGGCTATTGCCCATTAACTTTTCTGTGATTTAATATTTGCCAAGGTGCAATGGCACCTCCAGACTCCGGAAGGACTTCTTTGTTAATCTCTCAGTAAAAATGGAAGCAGTTGCTGTCAAATGCTCACAATCCCCACCATTGGGAACTACTGGCTCCTCAATCGTTTGATAATAATTACAAGACACAAGCTGGAAAATTTTTAAAAATCCCCAAGATTATCCTGCCTGAGAGAGCAGATTTACTGTCATTATAGTATTTTCTCTGAACATACACACAGATACACATGCATAAACTGACACAGTTTTATATATAAAATCAGTAATATTAGAAAGACTTAGCCTATTTTTGGCCATAACAGGCAGTTATGATGAGTCAAACTTTTTTTAGACCCACAAGCATGCCAAGGTGCTTTGCAGGTTCGTGTCTTGTTAGGGTGGAGTACTGTTCTGTGTATCCCATGCTGGGTTTAGCACGAGAGCACTCCAGGCTTACAAAGCTAAAGCTGTTCTTAATTGAAAGAACTATTTGCAGACATGTTGCATCTACAAGTGGGAGTGTAAGTTGAGCAAAAGATTTTGCTTCCCAGTCCTTCAGCTGTCCCTTTTCTTATGTGTTTATCCCGCTAACGTTGGGAGTTCAGAGCTGTGCAGAGGGATGCAGAGCTAGAAAATGTGGACATCCAAGGTAACACTGATATTTTGATTTGGTATCCATACTAGTTCTGAATAAGGTGAATATCACTGCTTGGCTCTGTTGCAATGAAGTGTGCAAATTAGACCTACTAGGG
The DNA here is from genome assembly GCA_013389945.1 of Fregata magnificens. Lineage (NCBI taxonomy): Eukaryota > Metazoa > Chordata > Aves > Suliformes > Fregatidae > Fregata > Fregata magnificens. Next base: position 168,363 of record WAAD01000559.1, on the reverse strand, counting down.
TGCCTTGCTGACTATATCTGTACTCTAATTTGCTCCCCAGACAAGGAAGCAGAAAAAGTCCAGCATGTTCTTTGCTTTGTTTAGTAAGTAGACAAATAAAACTGATTTTGCCTGGGAAATAGAAATGTTTCAGTTCAGCCCTGCCTGATTCAAAAGTACATGTAAGTTTTAATGGGGGAAAGAAAAAAAACTTGAGATACATCATTTGTATTTTCCATTATAGAAATACAGGATACTTCCAGCTCAGTCCACTGACAATTCTTTTCTTTAGAGATGAGATGAAAATAGTTTAATCATAGCATTTTATCCTCACTGATTAGTGAATTAGAAAAATGGGGACACAGCAGAGGAAGTCTTACTGGTTATATTACAGGGCTAAACTAGTGCTATCAAGACAATATAGTCATTCTTTCAGGAGTGAAAAAGAAGAGCAACAATAACAGACTAAGAGCAAACAATTTAAATTTTCTCTGGATCTTTACTGTCATAAAATTTTCCTATATAATCCAGCTCTTGCTTTAGCTAAGAAAATGATGTCTCTCATCATTTTCACTAATATCCCTGTTAGTTTTAAAACAGCTGCAAAGAAAGTAATTGCATTTATTTATTTAGATTAGTGCAAAAAAAAGAAAGGGTCTCCACCTTGGCTGAAAGATAAATATGTAAACAAAAGTTAAATAGCAATTTCAATGGCAACCCCACCAATGAGCAGAACTTTGCATCTTGTGGAATGTAGAGCTCTTTTCCTGTGCAAACCAAAGCCTTTACAGAAGTTTGCCTCGCATCATGCAATCTTATCTGATACTATTTCTAGAAGAAATTTCACTCCACACAACTGGGCAAGGTGTATGCATAATTTTATTAATGTATATGACTAACGTCACCTCAGTGGGCTAGCAACCTCCATATTAAATGCATAATGCATTGCCTTTCCCCCACCTTCCTGTTCAGTATGAATCATATCTTTACTCCTTAAACTAGATGTCATGATAAAAGCCCCACTCTGGCTCTCTTCAACATCTTTCTTTTGGGATAAGATCAGGACAATTTGACATTATGCAATTTAATGCAATGTACAAATGGTAATCTTTCCCTTCTTTCTGATGCTGGTGATCGGCCAGTGAACACAGCTGGGAAGCTCTCCATTTACTTGAACCCAATTTCTCCGAAGCTTTAGCTATCCATTTAAACACAATGAAATTTTTAACTGAAGATCTTAGTGCTCCTTAAGAGTTATTTCATTTCAGCAATAACCAGTAGCTAACCTCACTGTACTTTTGGAGCTAATTTTCCCTGCTGTCTCCAAATGGGTATGAACTCCCACCATCTATCCCTCTAAAACTTTCAGCTTAACTTTTAAAAATATGTTGTATTAGCTCCACCAGCCCCCCACCTCCCCCCCGGCATTGGGTTAAATATTGAGCTTTGGTATTTACAAGTTCAAGATTCTGATTTTTTTTTCCTGAAGTACATTTCTAGGAGATATTTTCGCTTGTAGTGCTCCAGAGCTTTGCTCCTTCCTATTTCAGATGCTAACTGCTTTGAAGGTCCTCTTTTTACTCTGTTGAAAAGTTTACTTTGCAGTACAGGTGACAGAGCTTTGCTTTATTGCTGAATAGAAACTGCACCCATTTCTCTTCACTATACTCTTACTTCTTCAAGTACTTCCTACATTCAAACCACTTAGACACAACAGATGCTTCCACGGACACAAGTTGTCCATGTGTGCACAAAGGGTAGCTCCTAACAGAAGAAGCATCCACCATCCGTGAGAGGGCAGACAGAATGTTATAAAAGAAGTATCTGTATATCATAGCCAAAGACTCTTGGGAAACCTTGTCAGTGGTGATGGTTGTATTTTCACGCTGAGAGGAGCTGTTCAATATCTGCCATTACTTTTAGTACCCATACAGAGATGTTTCAGACTGCAACAGGGGGACCAAGGAATGAAATAAACTCTGTAATTAATACTGAGTTATCAATATCACTTGAGAGACAGCCCTGTATGTCTTATCAGTTGCATTTACTTACAGGCTTAAGAAATTCAAATTGCTAAAGACAAATGAGGCATCTGTGAGAGAATAACAATAAATTGGCTGAGATGGGAAGAGACTCCTGGAAATCTCTTGCCCACCTCCCTACTCAAAGCAGAGTCACCTAGAGCAGGTTGCCCAGACCTGTGTCCTGTCAGATTTTGAATATCTCCAAGGACGGAGACTCCGCAGCCTCTCTGGGCAACCTGTGTCTGTGCTCAGTCACCCTCACAATATATGTATATATATTTTTGTTTAAATGGAATTTCCTGTCTTTCAATCTGTGCCCACTGACTCTTGTTCTGTCACTGGATGCCACTGAGGAGAGTCTGGCTTTGCCTTCTTACATTGTCCCATCAGATATTTACACATATTGAGCAAGTCCAGCTCTCTCAGCTTGTCCTTGTATATGCTCCTGTCCCTTCAACGCTTCTGTGGCCCTTCTCTGGATATGCTGGAGTAAGTCCCTGTCTCCCTTGTACTGGGGAACCCAGACCCGGACCGAGCGCTCCTGATGTGCCTCACCAGGGCTGAGTAGAGGGGAAGGATCACCGCCCTCGACCTACTGACAATACTGCAGCCTGTGAGGCTGTTGGCCCTCTTTGCTGCAAGAGTGCGTTGCTGGTTCATGCTTAACTTGTTGTCCACAAGGACCTCCAAGTCTTTTTCTGCAAAGCTGCTTTCCAGGTGGTATGATCCCTCCTCATGGGCAGGACTTTGCATTTTCCTCTGTTGAACTTCATGAGACCTTCTCCAGTCTGTCCAGGTCCTTCTGAATGGCAGCATAACCATCCAGTGTATCAGCTAGTCCTCCCAGTTTTCTATCATCTGCAAACTTGCTGAGGGTGCACTCTGTCCCATTATCCAGGTCATTAATGAAGATTTTAACCAGTATTGGCCCAGTATCAGCTCTTGGGATACACAAATTCAGTGACTGATCTTCATCTGGGCTTTGTGGTGCTGATCAGAAGCCTCTGAGCCCAGCCATTCAGCCAGCTTTCAATCTGCCTCACTGTCCCCTTATCTAGATCACACTTCATCAGTTTGTCTATGAGGATGTTATGGGAGACAGTGTCAAAAGCCTTGCTGAAGTCAAAACAGACAATATAATTTGCTCTTTCCTAGTCCACTAAGCCAGCCAACTAATTGTAGAAGGCTATCAAGTCTGTCAAGCATGATTTCCTCTTTGTAAATCCATGCTGACTACTCCCAATCACCTTCTGGTCCTTCATGTGAATTGAAATGATTTCCGGAATTAGTTGCTGCATCACCTTCCCTGGGATTGTGGTTACCAGTGTGTAGTTCCCTGGGTCCTCCTTCTTGCCCTTCCTGAAGATAAGAGTGACATAAGCTGTGCAATAAGCTGTGCCCTGCTGTTGGGTGTGACATGCACCCTTTCCGTGTTCAACCAAATCAAATATATATAATGCTAACCCACAGATTCTGATCCTTTAGCTTTGTCCTTAGAGACTGCTCAAAAACTGCCCCAGAGTTTATTGAGATCCTTCTGAAAATATTATTCTCAACCTTTTACCTCTGAAGGCCCCTGATGTCAGCTAAGACGGAGGCCATTCTGTTAATGCTGCTTAGGGCAAAGCTGTCCTTCCACACACAGGCAATCAGGGCTACTCCATGTCCAACTGAACAGCCAAGGTCTCGGCACATTGAGTGTGAGTGCTGGCCCCTGATGCTGCTTCTCTTGGGGGGCCTCACGAGAGTCTAATTTGCTTTAGTAAATGGTAAAGTGTTATTAAAAACAAAGAAACAGCCTAAAGAAATGAAGAGTTTCCCTGGTAATAGTTCCTATTCATGTGATGTGGGGAGATAAACCCGGAAAAAGTTTAGATGATCTCTAATAAACTTAAATAGAGAGTTTATGACTGGCTCAGTACCTGACCTCCAGTTCCACCATTAAAAAACATGAGAGGTTGGTTGTTAAAAAAAATAAACAACAGACCCAAAACTTCTCAAAAAGTCTCTATTGTTTGGCATGGATTTTGAAAAAAGAATGATTATATTGACAGACTGTAATCACTGCCTTTGTGCTTGTTACCTGAAATAACCAAACCAGCGAGCTAACAAACAGGAGCAACTTAAATGGCAGGGGATGGTTCTCTGTTTTGCCCTGAAGATTTCTCAAGCTTCTTTTTTCCGGAAGAGAGATCTTTCCTTTGGCAGTCACTTTTCAGAGAGAGGTTGACCTCTGCTTGTTACCACCATCACTGAAAGGTAGCGCGGTTGCCTTTGTTACAGGGAACCAGACTCCCAAAGGGACTCCCGTGTTTGCTCTCAGCTTCCCTGACCGACACAAGGATATCTGCCAGGTCTTAACTCCCCTTAGTTTATCTCTCCTCACATCTAAACTCTAGTTTAGGGAGCGTATGGGAAGGAACATTTCAGAGCACAGTGACCCTTCCCTGTCCCACTGCACGTGTTCGCAGGCCAACGAGTTCTCTCATGGGTACCTTTGAATATGCAGCTATTAGGCACACCAAGTCTCTACAGCAATTAGTCTTCTAAGTAGATATGTTAGCTTTTGACTGTACCGTGATTGAATTCTCTTAAAGTTCAAGTGCTAAGGCTTGATTAATTTATCTTGGCTCTCGGTGCTTCACCTTAACTTTACTGTAACCCTCTGTGGACATGCAGCATGCTGTAGCAGATACCTAAAACTGTTCTGCCCTTTGGATCTATGGTAAAAGATTTTCTGACAGCTGTCACTTCTAGCTTTGAAGTTGGTGTGGGTCAGGTACCAAAGCAACAATATCAACTTTTATAACAAAACGCATCAGGTTCACCGTGTACACAGGATTATATTGCAAACCTCCCATTCTGTTGCATTTTCCTTTCTCTGGGAATTTTAACTACTGAAGAGACTGTAATAAGTCACGGCCATTGTGTTCTGCTTTTAATAACCTCCGCAAGGTACAGTGATACTGTCAGAAAGAAGGAAGGAACTGAGAAGACTGGAACAATGCTAAGAAGTTGCTCAACCAAAATCTGTCCTAAATTATTTCCACAGTTTTACTGCTCATAGGGGCAGTTAACTGAAATGCAAAGCATTTTTCTTTCAATAAATCAAGACAGTAACAATTTTGTGTCTTCTGAGGAGATGCATACAATTTAACTGCCTAAAATGGGTGAGACAGTACTTTGACCGAACAGGTGGCAGAAAGGTTGTAACTACAAGCCCTCTACCTTCATTGAGGTTGGACCTGGCAATGTATTGATTTGACAGAGTAGCTCTAAAATTGTGATAAATAAATCCCATCCCACTGAACTGTTCAGCAGCAATCTCCCACCTGGGCCTGCTAATTTCATTACAGATGAACAAGGTCAGGTTGCCTGGGATACTGAAGGCATCCTGGACAGACTGGTAAATCGTCCAGCTGTATTTTCTAATACTTAGTACATTCTGTTTTCTCTTTTCTCCTCTCCTTTGGCTTGATCCAAACCAAAATGTGTCAATGGAAGTATATCCATCAGCCAAGAGGCTCGGGACTGGACCTTTGAGAGAACTTTACAATTCAGTATTTTCAAAAAAAGCAGTAAGTAGAAGCCACAGGGAGTCTGAAATATTCTTATGACAACTGATAATCTAGAACAAGGAAAAACTGTAAGGACAAATTCACCATTCAGCATAACGTACTTTGCTCTGTTAAAAAGGAAAGTTATTTTTTTCCTCTGCAAATGAGACAATATGATAGGGAAATTAAATTAAATGGTGATGTTATTCCCCTGGGGCAAAACAATTCAATTCAATAAATTAATTTTACATCAGTAGCTCTTTCCTTTCTTGAAACTGACAGTAATAACCTGACAGCTTAAAGCTTTAATAAACTTCAAGAACTAGGAGACTGCCCTTCCTCAAAAAAAAAAAAAAAAAAACAAAACAGCCAAGTGTATCACAGGTATTAAAGTCTTCCCTTGTTCATTGTGACATAAAAAGTCCTCTAAATTCAATTCTACTTACTGTATTACTTGATGAACCAGACCACTTAAGATAGTTTTTGACAGCATGCAGTTTTAGTATCTTAATGTTCCCATTCTTCAGAAGATACTCAAAACCTCAATGACATTTCCCATTAGGTGGCTCTAAGTAAATATTATACGAAAAGGGCAAACACATGGAGGAAAAGTATTCTGTCCCTGAGACAGTCCTGTTTGTTAAAAAGGAATGTCATTCTGTACAGGCTGCTGTGTGAGTTAAGCCAGAAGGCATGAGCTGGTATACCCAGTGTCTTCGTGGGTTAGGAGATCTCTCATCACCAGTGTCTGAATTTGAAATAAATTACATTTTAATTTTAAAAACAACATTTGTCTTTTCTCCTTTCTTTTTTCTTTTTTTCTTTCCTTCTTTCTTTCTTTCTTTCTTTCTTAGTTTAAAATTTTAAAAGGGAAATCATCAGCAGTGGAGTCTATCCACCAATAAACCCACCACGCTCATAATCCCCTGACGGTAGCTCAGTATCTTAAATTTTGTATAGGAGAGCTTGTGCAGCTGCTGCTGTGTCTTCTGAATAACTGCAAGGGGAAATAAAGGACTCTGACTTTCTTCCTCAATCTCTTTTTATTTTTAATTCTCAAAGTCAGCCCACAAGTGCAAATATTAACCCCCAGCCCTAGAATAAGTCATCTCTTTTATCATTCTTCTCATAAAAACTTTATGTTTCTCCGAAAGTATTTTACAACTGTGACAGAAAGCGCTGTGACAGATTCCGGTAGAAGAGGACCAAGAGAAAGCCTGGGAAGTCAGCCAGAAATTAAGAATGATTCCCCTTTTGCACCCGCTCCAGGGTATGACATCATCCCCTGTACTTCGATGCCTCTGTACAAAGCCTTTAGATAACAAGCCAAACATATTGTGCCAAATATCTTTGCTATTATTATCATTTTTCATTTGCGGATGATTCTGATAAATGATTTGTAAATGCAAAAAGGCCATTAAATGGAATAATAAGGATTTGCTCAATTCTTCAGCTGCACTGAGTAGTTCCAATTAGAGTCTGAAGGAGGAATATTGCCTTTCTATCAGTCAAGCCTGTGACACAGCACATCTCCCTGAGGTCATGGGTCCTGGATACTCAAAGAAAGATGTCACTTGTATTCTCAAATAGATTACAGAGGTTTGCTAATCAGTAAAAATAGGAGTCTCCCTAAAGCATTCATTGGGTAGTTGGGCAGAAAGGGCACTTTAATGGCCTAAACTCAAGGCCCTAGAGTGCTATCATTATTCAAAGGACATTTTGGAATACTGAGTAATTAAGTTGAGTATTTGTTAGTTATTTCTCAGCACTGAATAAGACAGTTACTTTTAAATGTTGAACAACATTTCAATTAGCTGAACACTTTCTTTTCCACCATTCACAACAACTTATTTTAGGATGCAGCAGCAAACCATTAAAAGAAGATGAAAACATAAAAGAGTACAACTTTAAGGACAAGAAATATTGTTGTTAAAGACTGGGTCAGCTGTTTGCCACCCCCCACCCCTCTTCCCAACTTCCCCTTCCTCTGGTCTCAGTGAGCCCTAAATAAATTTAGGAGACATAGTGTCTAACAGGACTAAGACTTTTGGTCTAGATCCTGAAAGGTACAGTGCAATGCTGTAGCTGTGTTAATTACACAAAGAGAGCACTCAGGGGTTTTTTGGGGGAGTTGTTTAGTGCTTTGTCAAACTGAGACTTGGTAAGTGGTTTGTGCAATGTAGAACTAGTGTTGTCATCATTGCAGTCAGTGGAAAACTGTTCCTCAAGTTGATTACGAGTGTAGCTGGACACCCTACGGCCAGCTTAGATTTAATTGGTGCCGCTTGCTAAAGTTATGAGGAGGTGGGTTTGCATCTATGCAAGTGCACTTGGGGCCCCAGATATAAAAAGGCAAGAATGAGAAGGTGTTCTGGTAAATTCTCTATTAAATTCTACTGAAAATATTGATTTAAATTGATTCCCTGCCTCTACTGTTTTTCACTGAAAACAAACAAGAGGTCATTTTTAAGCCCTAGGGCCTATGAGCTTTGGTAATTATGGAAATTTTTTTTGAAAGACTCAAAAGAGCAAATTGACCATGCTCAGGCAACTTTATTAAAACCTTATATTAATAATGCCTAAATTCAGCCCTACTACTCAGCGAGTCACAGGGTCTGGAAGATGGTCTGAGCCATTCTTACAAGGTCACCCAGGTGATTTCGTTTGACATATGGCAGCAATTTGGCCTCCATTTCTTTTCCCACCAGGCTTATTTAACATACATATCAGAGATGTGATTCTTTTAGAGTACTATTGGCATAATGATAATGTCTTTATAATAATAGTGATTTTACATTTTATTGAAAACATTAATAGGGAATTACTGCTCCTATGAAAACAGCAAAGAAAAAGAATGAATCGTACCCTTACTTCCTTCCTGTAAATTCCATCTTTTGGCATCCAACTAAATGTCATTGCAATTTCTTTTTTAAAGCACCAAATTTGAAACAAACAGACCATTAGACTTTTAGTGCCAAATAACTCAGATTGTTCAATGAACATAGGAATGGTATATCTGCAACAATATGAAGTTTATTGTTTATTCCCATTTTCATACCTATTTAAGACTTAGTAAAGAATTTAAATATGGACAAAATAATTAGAACATTCATTATGCACTATTACTGCCATTAGCTATTGGGTTCTTTCAAAAGCTCTATTTTGGAAACATATTTACATCTGGAAGAGACTAAGTAGAGAAGAACCCTTCGATTTCCCTCGACTTATCTACAGATGTGTCTGAAAAACCTCAGGTGGCTGCCTCACGTAGCCATTACAACTCAGCTCCGTCCGGCCCTGGAGACACCCTCCATGCCTCAGGTTTACAACCTCCCTTAAAGAGCAAGTGTTTCTTCTCAGATTTCGGGACTAAAAAAGCAGTTTTTCTCTTTCACACTGGATGTTTTGTGTGGTCCAGCCCCTTCATCTCACAAATCTGCATCTGTTTTTCACCTGCTCACTGATTGTCCTGTTGGATGAGGAACAAATACTTTGTGTGGATTGCAGGCCCATTAAGGAAGCAGTGGGGTGAGACTGGAAAGAGCTGATACCTTGACAGTGTGAGAAAGAGAGGGAAGATCTACCCATATAAACGTGTCAAGACCATTCTTATTTCAAACACACACACATACATCCCTAATTACTAAATTCTGTCCAAGGGAGACATTACCATTAAGTCCTTGGAAAAGATGAAACAGGAAGAAAAGGATGTGTACATTTATTGGGTGGGATTCATCTCACTTACTTAACTTTAGACGTCTAAAAGTTATTCATCTGAGTTAGTCATCCCTGACTACCCTCAAAGTCAGCAGAGAGAAATAGGCACACCTAAAAGACATTCATCCTTCCTATGTTAGAAGAAGATGAATTGCTCTTTAGAGTTACCTGCTTCTCTCCCCATTGATTATAAAGGGGAGCATGAAGTAAATAACTCAGACAACTGACTTTTAGACATCTGGAAATTAGGCAACATGAATCTTTTCCCTTCTTTACCCCTGAGAAGGGCCGAATTTCGTCCTCAGAACTTTGAATTGAAATGTTATTTAAGGTCTGGTTGCATTTTGGTTACATTTTTTTCAATCACTGCTGTTAAATTGAAATTTTGCAGTCAAAGCTGCATTTAAGGCACTTAAAATATGAGGCTGTGATTCTACACAGGAATATATCAAAGGCTTCCAGCGCATTTCTGGAACAATCACCTAGAGAAATAAATACACACAAAAGCTTGGGTGACCAGAGATCTTACAGATGCAGTCAGAAGTATGTTGACCAAAGCTGAGATTTTTCATGTGTAAAATATTAAAAATAAACAGAATAAATATTCAGTGGAAATACAAAATAGTACTACTACCTCTGGAAAGCCCTGTGAAGTGAAAAATCTTTCCAAGCTTTATTTTAGTATTCTAGATTAGCTAATTCACTAGTAATAGGAGTAGTATTTCACTTCTCTAAAATGATCTAAAAGTCATTGATTCCATAAGTCTTTCTAAGGACTTTGAAAGTCCGTGAAAGATTTGTATTAAAACTGAATTATTTGTTGACTGATAAAAATACAGTTCTGACTATGTTCCCAAAGTGTGTACATTGAATTTAGTTTTTGGGATTGGTTAGGGTAGAACTTTTTTTTTCTTCTAAATTAGAGTCATAAATTTATTGAGGAAAAAAGGTACCATCATTTTGATCGGTATCTTCATGGTAACAGTATTTCATGAGAGTATAAAAGACCATTGCTCAGTTTCTTTTTTGAATTGGACAGATTTAAATAACAGCTTTCATGAAAGGCTTCGAATCATAATGCTGTAAGGTATATGGGAAGGAGTTAACTTTTTAAAGATGGTTACTGTAACTGAATTAATCTGTGGGCTGGAATGCCAAAAGGAAAGTCTCAGGATTCCTCCACTTCATTAAAAATATGTTTAAATCTTAGTCTACAAAAGCTAACTCATAGAGACAGCAGTATTCATTCTGATTTTTACAAGGTGTGGTTTCACTCTCCTTTTTGAAAACTACCTTAACCAAAAAAGAGAAACAAAGCATGGAAGTGAAACATAAATGTGTTTCTATATGAAAAAGTGTCCATTAACTACTTATTTAAAGGTTTTGTGTTGTGCCTATTCAGTTACAAGTTACTTCAAAGAAATAATTGACCTCACTAGAAGCCGTATGGTGAGACTCACATGTCCAGGAAGAAGAATTTGAGTGGTTTTGTTTGTGAGAGCTTTTTGTTTATTTACTGTTTTTACTGGATAAAGAGGTTCTTCTGTTGGTTATTGTGGAAACATTTTGTCAAAGAGGAACATTTGGCAGCAAAAACTCACTCTAAATTTATCAATATATATATTTGGACAAATGTTTCCAGATGGTTTTCTGGGTTTTGGACTTTCACAAAGCAACACAAAACAAGCACTTGTCTTTATGAAATATTCTAACTATGAAAGGTTAGTTTTTCCAGTCATTGAAGTGATATTTTTAGTCAATCTTGATCTGGTAAAACAGAATAAATCCCTCCAGCAAGCTGAACTTACTGACACTATTTAGTATTTACACACAGCAGGGAGGCTAGTCTGTCCCAGGTATTTACACTTTTTAAGGGCTCTGCGGTGTATGAGAACACACGTACGTGTGTCTGTAGGCATAATGCTAGCTCCTGACTTGTTCCTCTTTGGAGGTATGACATGCAGACACAAGGACAGGAACACTGGGAACGTGTGAATGATAGCAGAATGCAAGTTGATGTGCTTTTAAAGTTTAGAATTGTGTAAAACCTTGTAAACAAAATGAGAGTCTCTTCACAGCTGTGTAGTCTGATGCTTTCAAAAGATAAGGTTTCCTGGAGCATCTCCATAGGTTTTTGTAAATTGATGCATAGTAACTACTAAAATCCTTCTTTCTTACCTCATCATATAGGCTCAGATGTATGTAAAATATCAGATTAAGTTCAGCTTTCATAGGCTAAAAATCCATTAAGCTAAAGATGTGAAAACTTTAAATTTCTGCTTGGTGCTGTTTTGAGAAGGAAAGGACTTAAGTACTTGCCTGAGTTTTTGGCCTAGTGAGAGTTTATTCTGGTTTTATGACACTGCCAGTTCTCCATTTTCTGAAGTGGCTTTTTAGTGAAGGATAACCTATAGATACTGGGGATCAGTTCAAATAACCATTCAAAACCTTTAGCCTTTATTCTTAGAAAAGAATATGATCTGGGGGAAAAAAACCACACAACACCCCCAAAATCCCAAACCCACTAGACTTTTATGAAGAGTTAATTTTTTGCAGGTAGATGTCTGGAAAAGACAGGTGATCCTCGTATACTGACACATTGCTAACATATCAGTGCTTCAGATCCAATTCCTATCAATCCCATTCTATAAGAAGCTTCAAAATGAAAATCAAATGCAAGGTTTCAAAAGCCAAATGAATTTGTCCATTGGTTTGTTCTCTGCTTCTATGGAAATCTCAATTAACATTTTTAAAAAGCTTATTATTCACTTTTCTTTCTTCTCCAAAAAAAAGTAGAGGCAAGTGGAAATTAACATTAGTTGGACTATGTATGACGTGTCATCTAACAAGAGAAATTCTTAGTCATTTTCTTGTCTAGTTACCTGTGTTCCATGCTCCATGTCTGAGTTGTATGTTCTCATACCTAGGTACTAATGAGATTACTGTGAAAGAGGATAAAGTTGGCATCAGTCCCTGCAGCTCTGTAAGGCTGTCTGCATGATTTTGTAGCCCATGTGACATGAGCTTGGATGCTCTGACTCACCACTGAGAGCAAAACACTTCATCACTAATCTGTTGGGAGGAATTAGGGATGGCAGAGCTGGACAATCTGAACAAGAGACAGTATGGATGGATTTACAGGAGTCAAGTTTACTGACATAAAAAGCAAAACTCATGTTTTAGAAGCATACAGGGAAAAGGACCTTACTTGATCAAGTTAAGTTCACGTATTTTTCATGATTAATGGATATGATATGAAGAGCACAACCTGTAAAGCTCTTCCAAATGCCTACAGCAGCCTGTCTTTGCACACTCTGCCATGCTACTCAAGTGCTTGACCTTTGCTCGTTTCTGGTTTTTACTGTACGAAATTATGAGTATTTTAGCACCTGATCACACAATATCCAGCCCCTCTTCATTTACTCTGCCATCTGTAGTATTTCCCATCTTCTGGTCTATGAAGTCTGTAGTATCTAGTTAAACAGTATGGTCTATTAGCGTATATTATGGTTTTTATTATGTTGATGTTAAAAGTTGAACAGTGAGGACTGACAAGCTAAGATTCCTACTTCATTCTGCCAACATACCTTCAGTCTTGTTATCCTTGCCTTGAGCTTTTCTTAGCACAAATTATTGATTGTGCCCAGTTATGCTAATTTGTGACTCTGACATCGAACAGAATATGTCCACCTTCTCCGGTCAAGCCATGAGAGAGAAATTAACCTTGGGTTCCTGACATAGTATAATAGAACTGAACTGGGATCTAGCATCATTTAATGGAAAGATTAACATTGTTTAAATTTCTTTACTTCTTGCCTATAGAAGAGGTAATTATGAGACCAAATTGTCCTACAGATTGTTTCTTGGGAGCAAACTATTAATTGATATCAGCATTATAAAAGGTTTGACAGAATGTTTCTATAGTAGTTTTAAGAAGAACAAATCTTTTTAATTTCTGAAATTAACCAGTAGGTACTCATCACCAGTGCCCTTATTTTAGACAAGGACAAAAGATGTGGTTTTAGGAAATACAGTAGTTTGTATTTAGAAAAAATTTGAGCAAAAATACAGATTTTGAACAAAATCTTTGAAAATGAACATAATATCATTACCTTCATGTCCAGAAAAATATATCAACTGTTCAACCTAGCTACAAACCTGAGCATGCCTGCAAGACTCTGGTTTATCTTTCAGTCCTTCACTGTACGTATTTTTTACCATCACCTCTGTTTTTCAGACAAGAAAAACGGAAAAAGAAAGCTTAGGCTTTTTCCAAAAGTGTTCATAAATTTTGGATAATGGAGCAGTAAGATTTTAGATTGAATTCTCAAACCAAAGTAAGCATATGCTTCTTGACCACACTATAAAATAGGTGTTAGTGACTCATTCGAGGACGTATGGAAGAGAAAGAAGTGGAATTGCCAATGTGATGCCCATCTACAAGAAGGGCCGGAAGGAGGAGCCGGGGAACTACAGGCCAGTCAGCCTGACCTCGGTGCTGGGGAAGATCATGGAGCGGCTCATCTTGAGTGAGCTCACCGAGCAGTTGCAGGACAAGCTGGGGATCAGGCCCAGCCAGCATGGCTTCATGAAACGCAGGTCCTGGCTGACCAACCTGATCTCCTTCTATGACCGGGTGACCCGCCTAGTAGATGAGGGCAAGGCTGTGGATGTTGTCTACCTGGACTTTAGTAAGGCCTTTGACACGGTCTCCCATGGCATTCTCCTGGACAAGCTGGCAGCTCACGGCTTGGATGGGCATACGCTTTGCTGGGTAAGAAACTGGCTGGATGGCCAAGCCCAGAGAGTGGTGGTGAGTGGAGTGAAATCCAGTTGGCGGCCGGTCACGAGCGGTGTTCCCCAGGGCTCAGTTCTGGGGCCGGTTTTGTTCAATGTCTTCATCAATGATCTGGATGAGGGGATTGAGTGCACCCTCAGCAAGTTTGCAGATGACACCAAGCTGGGTGGGAGTGTCGATCTGCTCGAGGGAAGGAAGGCCCTGCAGAGGGATCTGGATAGGCTGGATCGATGGGCCGAGGCCAACTGTATGAGGTTCAACAAGGCCAAGTGCCGGGTCCTGCACTTTGGTCACAACAACCCCATGCAACGCTACAGGCTTGGGGAAGAGTGGCTGGAGAGCTGCCCGGCAGAAAAGGACCTGGGGGTGCTGGTCGACAGCCGGCTGAACATGAGCCGGCAGTGTGCCCAGGTGGCCAAGAAAGCCAACAGCATCCTGGGTTGTATCAGGAATAGTGTGACCAGCAGGAGTAAGGAAGTGATCGTGCCCCTGTACTCGGCACTGGTGAGGCCGCACCTCGAGTACTGTGTTCAGTTTTGGGCCCCTCAGTACAAGAAGGACACTGAGGTGCTGGAGCGTGTCCAGAGAAGGGCAACGAGGCTGGTGAAGGGACTAGAAAACAAGTCTTATGAGGAGCGGCTGAGAGAACTGGGGTTGTTTAGTCTGGAGAAGAGGAGGCTGAGGGGAGACCTTATCGCTCTCTACAACTACCTGAAAGGAGGTTGTAGTGAAGCGGGTGTTGGACTCTTCTCCCAAGAAACTAGTGATAGGATGAGAGGGAATGGCCTCAAGTTGTGTCAGGGAAGGTTTAGACTGGACATCAGGAAGAATTTCTTTACCGAAAGAGTGGTTAGGCATTGGAACAGGCTGCCCAGAGAGGTGGTGGAGTCGTCAACCCTGGAGGCGTTCAAAAAAGGTGTAAACGTGGCACTCCAGGGCCTAGTTTAGGAGTCATGGTGGTGTTAGTTGATGGTTGGACTTGATGATCTTAGAGGTCTTTTCCAACCTTAATGATTCTATGATTCTTTGATTCTATGAATTCAAACCTTGTTATTTCCTGGTCTGTGCTGTAATGGCAAGGCTGTCATTACTATGAAAACAAGGCCTGTGCTAAAAGAAAGTATATAATAATGATGGAAACAGCTCTGGATGGCATTTGTATGAACCTCAGGTTCAGGATGCAGAGAATTTTCTTATTACATTATGTGGGTTTCCTTCGATACTGTATTACAAATCCCACAGATATTCCCTGCGGCCTTGGCACACTTGATTTCAATCACTTTTGAATTCATACTTAACAATTATATCTGGTCGATGAATACTGTGTCAAAAGAAAGCAAACCCCAAGAAAATAGAAACAATAAAAATAAATGAGAATTAAATGAGAGAAGAATGGTTGAATTAAAACAATAAAAATATTAAAAGACAGTCAGGGACAATGCAGAAGGAATAAAAATGAAAATGAATTTGAAAAACTAAAAATAACACTAGATTTCATCTTCTGATTTAGGACTGAATCAAGTGATATATTGGGATCTTTTATAAACATGGGTGAACTTTTACCTCTGAAAGTCATCTCATTTATTTTTTACCCTGGGACTACCGGTACAAGTGACTTCTCACAGGTGTGAGAAATGGGTTCAAACTTACTGGCCCATATTATTGGATAAGGAGAAGAATAAACTGGATTCTTATTTGAGAGCAAATGCAAGTGTCTTCTTCTTGCCTGGATGTGAGCTGTCTGAGGACATGAGCTTAAGTAGCAAAACTATAAAATGTAACACTGATTACACTAATCCTCCTGAAATCCATGCAGACTTGTCTAGCATCCCGTATATAATGTTTCAAATAAAAGACTGAACTGTGAAAACTTCCCTGTTTAGGCTTGCCAAGCCTATAACATATTTAGGTGCATATCCCAATGCCATTGATCTTTCAGAAGAAAAAAAAAAATCACCTTCTTGACACATCAAAAAGCAACACAGCACCAAAGCAGACGGCACTTTTGATTCTTTGATGTGTGTCGTGTTTATTCTGGATTTTGTAAAAGATGTAGTGACTGCTATGGAAGAAATTAAGATATATAGGAGCAGCATTAGCAGATGTGAAACACTTGAACTGTAGTGAAAATACGTGATTCTCTGGTGTAGAGAAGTGGGCCTAGAGGATCCAGAGCAGTATGTCACCGAAGCCAGCTACCAGGAAGACCTGTTTCCATGTGTGTGGATCTGAGCGTGAGGCAACTGGGACACCAGGCGATCCAGGGACCAACAACTGGTTAAACCAGGTGTTTAAGGCCAGTTGCTGGAGGGATCCTCTGTGTGTGTGTGTGTGTGTATCTGTGAGTGCGGGGGTCTGTACTGGCTACTGGAGTGGGGCTGTGGACCCAGGGGGCTCGTCTGTCCAGGTGCCAGCAATTGAGGAGACTGGGATCTAGTGGCAGCTACCAGATGGACTGTCTGCTGGAGCATACCATATTGTATATATTCATACGTAGTTTCCACTGCCTTTCATTCTGCTCACCCAGAGAGGGGAACAGGATGAGGCCACCAGTGCTGTTCGTGTTTGCATGAGTGCTGTGTTTTCTGTCTGGGTTGATCCATGTGGCCGGCCATGTGTGCATGTATATATGCATTGGGTGTATGTGTGTGTGTACCTACTAGGAATACATGCTCAGGCTCGCTACAGGTTGGACCTGGGGGCATAGAGCTCACCTTTCCTCTACCAGCTTGCTGGATGCAGCAAGCCCATACGCTGTGGTGGCTCTGCTCCTCATACAGCCCTGCAGCGAGAGTGCCTGAGGTTAAGTGGAATAAATTATGAGCCTGAAGTTATAAAACATAGTGGCTGACTGCAAAAATAGTCCTGAAATGCACACGCATTTGTTTATTCTCATAACGCTGCTTCAAATACAAGTTTTAAACTGTGGAAACTGTCCCATTTCCATCTAAGAGGTATGTTGAAAGCAGTTATTGTTTAGGTTCATGTCCTTATAACAACATTCATTTTTCATTGAATTTCATTATTGTCACCTGTAAAATAGGGATAATGACACTGATTTCTTTAAGAGAACCACTCCTCAATTTTTTTATTCCTATGCTGGACTAAACTTTCCTTAGAAAAGCAAAAAAAAAAATCAGATATAAGGCCTATCTTGCCTAATGTTGCTGCAATGATTTTCACACACAATCAAATAAAAGGAAGATTAAACTTGAAGTTCTTCTTTCTCATTTGTATTTTTCATCTCATTTTGTTTTCTAGCTCAGGTATGTACAAATGAGTGTATATAACATTTATTCTGTAACATATTTCTCTTCTGCAATCATACAGTAATGCAAAGGAGGAGGATTGCTGTTTTTTTCTGGACTACTTTCCAATGTTTCTTGGATCATCAATACTCTACAGATTACAGGTGGAGAAATATTGCTTGAAAACTGTTTGAGATCTTGTGATGGAAGTAATATATAGGAGCAAAGTAGTACTACCACCAAAGAAGATAGCTGCAAACATCCTGTGTGCTTTGGCTATGAATTCACACCCTGTAGGCAACAACAACCTTTCTTCTTTGGCATAAAAGCAATGTTTTAGTCTTGAAAAAAATGCTTTTTTATAGTAGCACAAAGTACATTTTAAAAATGTATTATTAAAAATTCTATTTAATTGAACATTAACATACCCGAACATGCAAAAAAATCCCCTCTGTAACAATGAGAAAATACTCAGCATTTGCCTTGGTTCCCATTGAGGATAGCAGGAGTTTAGTCCTATATTTCAGTAGAAGCAGAGGTAGACCAGAGCTGAAAACTTTCCAGAATTCCCTCTCAACTCTTTCTTCTTCCCATGTGAAGTCCCAAAAGAGAACAAACAAAACAAAAAGAAAGGAAGAAACCCAACAGGCTCTGAATTGTTTCCTTGCTCCCCGCCGTTCATGAAGGACTTCTGCATGGCCTCATAAATTCTGTGGTCAGAGGCAAATTCCTTGAATTTCTTCCACTGTGGAATCACTGGGGAGCCATAGCATGCCAACAGTCTGCTAAGGGATGCTCCACACACAGTCAATGGGTAGTTTTGTATTTGGGAGCTGATGGCGGAACGTACCCCACAGATCTGCCATAAACTCATCGCTCTGTTGCATCAAAACAGTTTGTTATATTTAGGTACCAGCTGGAACTAATGACTAGCTCTTTGAGATCTTGGTTATCATATGAGTCATGACCTAGCGAGCTAAGTAGAGAACTAAGACAGGAATATTGGAGATCTAAGCTTGGCTCTGCACTTGGTTTTCTCTTAGGGTCAAAGAAGCAAACAAGCTTTTCAGTTACATTAAGGAAAAGATGGTGATTGCTATTGGAAGTATTGGTTTATGTAATGCCATTACAATCTTATGCTCATACAATTATGCATATTGTTACACCCCTCCCCCCTTTTTTTTTTTGAAGTAGCAAAGTGGTGGAAGGGCTTGGAAAAAAACTCACTTTAGCAGACATTGAGAATGTTTGGACGATCTGTTTAAGACAGGAGTAGACCATGGTATGAAAAGATTGAAAAGAACAGTAAGAAAAAAAAGCGTACACGTATAAAAAAACCCATGAGCACTCTTTTTCTTCTCTCTGGCATCAAAAGTAAAAAGTGAAACAATGAAAATTTTGAAGTCAATAAAAAGGAAATACTTTTAACAAAAAGTTCAGTTGTGGAACTCTCATGGGATATTATGGAACCAAAGTGTTAGCCAAATTGGAAAGACATGAATGTGATTTCAGATTCATAACAATGTTTAACAACTGTTCATTAAGGGGACAGAAATAAAATGCATTATGGTGAACAGCTAAAACCTACAGGTTCATGCAAAAGATTTTTTTTTAAGACATGATAGCTGATTATAGAAATTGTATGTCATTTTCCTAGGAATGGAGTTCAGGCTTTGTGTCAAAAGGAAGATACAATACTATAAACACTATGTAATAATAGTGTAATGATAGTATAATATAATAAAACATAGTAAGCATAATAACATATACAAATCTTGCACGAGTTCTAAGAGTTCCTGTGAGAAACAGGAGTAGAATATAGTCTTTTAAGGAAGGCTCGTCTTCTCTACAGATATCATCTCAGAGTTCCATTTCTAAAATTTTCAGCAATGTCAGTCCAAATTGGCAGAGAGACACTGGAAACAACAAACATAATTAAGTTAAAGAATACTGAAGAGGGATGGTTCTCCGGAATTCAACAACCAATGGTAGAGACCAGAGCAGAGGATCAATACACAATGAAGACTTAGAGAGGCAGAAAATATGAGTAAATATATGAGACATTTTAAAATCAGAATCTGGGTATTGATGAGGAATAGAAATCAGATAAAAAGAGAGAAGCAACAAAACAGAATGATTAAGAGAATTGACATGCTTAAAGAAAACAAGGAATTTAATAATTAAAATATCTACTGTCAAAAGAAAACAAAAGGAAAAGTGAAAGAAAATAAATGAGTAAAGTAAAAGTCAAATAAAACAAAGGGACTATGATCAAATAAAAATGGCAACGCACTTTGGATTTCTAAAAGTTTGACACAGAGAGTTACCCTCCTTTTGTCTTCTTGTTTCTTTGTGTTTAATAACACAATCAGAGAAGTCACTTATTTAATTACAGTCTCTCTTCTTGCTTTCACTACACACATAATTTCTATGTTTGGTAAGAATTGCCTATGGGATCTCAAGCAAATGACTTAACTCTTCTCTCACCTCGGTTCCCTCATCTGAAAATAGTGAATATGAAGTGTCCCCTTTTCCCCCAAGAGGGTTTATTTTTAATTTTTATTCTATTTTCTTTTGCCACAAACCTTGTTTGAACACCTGATAATTTTTCCAACTGCACCGTGCAAGCCTATGAGCCAGGGGGCTTTGTTTTCTGTTCTCTGCATTGCTACTCATTTCTTGCATGACTCCGGATAGGTCACTTAACCTCTGTGGGTTTCTGCTTCCCCATTCATAGGGTGGGATAATACTGACCTACCTCAGAGAGGGATGTGAGGCTAAATTAGTGTTTAGAAAGGACTGCTGAAGTACAAGGTGTAAAGTATTATTACGCTGAATGCTTCACCAGTGAGAAACTAAGCTCGCGACTGAAAATCAGTTTAATGTATGAAGCTCTAGCAGCTAGCATGGATTTGCTGATGAGAAGGGTGGCTGCCCTTGAGAATGGAAAAACACAGTCCCACACCGCTCTGACCACATTCACTTTGCTTACTCAAGAGCAGACAATGACAGGCAGGGGCTGGAGGGGGAAGGAGGAGGGGAGGATTTAAAGTTAATCTTGCCATGCGACTGTGTACAAGAATTGCTGTCAGTACAGAAAACTGACACAAGGTAGGGAATGAATCCAAAAGACATAATCTAAAAATGTGAACAAGGAAGAAGCTTTGCTTTTTCTTTTTTTTCTCCCTTTGTTTTTTTTGGTGCAGCAATCTAGACCTCCTCCAGTGCTCCCTCCCATCCCCCTTCCCCTGGGAAAAAAAGAGGGGAACTCTTATTAACCAGTGCCTCTTTCTACTGTGAGCAGGGAAATGTTTCAACACTAAGTCACTTAACTGTAGGTTACCATGCAGCCATACTGCTCCCATGAGTTATGTATGGCTATTCAAAGCAGATATTAGACTGTGTGCAGATACCACTGTACACGTTAGATCACTCCAAATAAGGATACCTCTGGTGAGGTTGGAAAAAAGTTGCAGCTCAGACATATTTATGGAAAAGAAGATGTATTGAAGTAGCTGAACTAATAGATCAATACACCAAAGTTTATGGGTGCAAGTCAGCTGTCATGGGCATGGTTAAGGGAGTTATAATATTCCAGTGAAGTCCCAACCTTAAAATAAAATAATAAAAAAAAAAGATTAAAACTGTTCTGTCACTTAATTGATAGACCAAACCTGAATCAATCACTCTTGATTGCTGACCAGCTCTCTCATTCACCATATGTCTCCGGATTTCTAAACGCAAATATAAACCTTTTCATCACAGGCAGGTTTGAACACAGCAAAACCTTAGCGGTGAAGTATCTGTTACTGAGCTTAAAAGAAAGGCAGATGAAGAAGTAGAGATCCTTATTCTGCCACTATCATTCATACAAATAGCTGTCTTGAATCACTGTAGAAAGATAGGTACTTGAAAAGCAGAATCTGGCTTGGAATATCGATATGTATTATAACATGAACATTCCTTGTAAAACTTACAGTGTGTCTTCTGAGCATGTGTGTGATTGCTGCATGTGCTCCATGCTATATACCCACCCCCGAAAGAGGCCGTATTATGAATCATCCAGCAGCAAAATTAGTTGAATAGATCTCTTGCCCTTCCCTGTCCCTCAGCTCCCATAGCCTAATGCTATCCCACTCTGTCTCCTCCATGCAAGCTACCGTCCTTTCTCTTCTGTCTATTAGAAACAAGCAAACAAGACAGATCATTTCACAGTTCTAGTTAAACACAGAAATAGCCACGCACACATATTTATGTATGTACATACAAATACTCATTTATGTCCATATACTTACACACATGTGCATATGTACATGTATACGTGTATTTCTATGTGTGTAATGAACACAGTAAAGGTGACAGCAACCTCCACTGGGGGTAAATTGTGAAGAATCATCAGCAACAGTTCAATGGTCCAGAGGGTGGAAGAACCTCTCAGACAAGCTCTGCTGCCACAAAATTCATTAGGTGAAACCACAGGTAACAGATGAGCAGACGCTTCCATAAAAAGTTTTCTTAACCTCATGAAAATAATTTGAGAACAACTAAAATATGACCATTAGCGCAATAGTTGCCATTAAAAATGTGATTTCTGCAGTGCAGTTACTTGTGTAATGGCATAGTGATCCCCTATGCTGAGCCACGCTCTACCTACAAGAATGCATTCAACACTCGAGCAAAGTAAATTTGATTTGCCAGTAGTAAACTCTTCCTTCTTGTCCTAACACGCACCATGCTTCGCACCTCAGGTTTGATCAGATTAAACTATTACCCTGGTAAGGCATGTACGTATAATAAATGTATATTCATCTGTTTCCCTAAAACATTCTTATAAGAAGTGATAATTACCATACCCTTGATTCTGCTACCTAGTATATAAATAAATAATAACCCTATCTAGGGACCACTCTGTGTGTAAAATCTGATATGCAGCAGGCAAACTTTAGGCAAAAGTGAAGTAGGCAGCTGCCTATGACAGCAGGCAGGTGGGGGCAGAAGAACAGCCATAGAATCATAGAATCATAGAATCATAGAATCATTAAGGTTGGAAAAGACCTCTAAGATCATCAAGTCCAACCATCAACTAACACCACCATGACTCCTAAACTAGGCCCTGGAGTGCCACGTCTACACCTTTTTTGAACGCCTCCAGGGATGACGACTCCACCACCTCTCTGGGCAGCCTGTTCCAATGCTTAACCACTCTTTCAGTAAAGAAATTCGTCCTGAAGTCCAATCTAAACCTCCCCTGATGCAACTTGAAGCCATTCCCTCTTGTCCTATCACTAGTTTCTTGGGAGAAGAGTCCAGCACCCGCTTCACTACAACCTCCCTTCAGGTAGTTGTAGAGAGCGATAAGGTCTCCCCTCAGCCTCCTCTTCTCCAGACTAAACAACCCCAGTTCCCTCAGCCGCTCCTCATAAGACTTGTTTTCTAGACCCTTCACCAGCCTCGTTGCCCTTCTCTGGACA